>JARGXW010000443.1:0-116994 GCA_029204085.1 Mycena sp. CBHHK59/15 | reverse complement strand
GCAACAGACCCACTTTGCATTCTGGGCTGCGGCCAAATCCCCGCTCATCATCTCCACGAATTTAGCCAGCCCTTCTACCGCAACACTGAACATTCTCAAAAACACTAGGATCATCGCATTGAACGTGGGAGCGTCTCACTAATTCTTCGAAAACAATGCGCTAATGGGGCATCATAGCAAGACTCGCTGGGCAAATCCATCAGCTTCAAACGCCGGTACACGAACGACCACGATGTCTGGAGCGGTCCTTTGTCGGATGGATCAACCATCGCAGGTTTGTCTGACCAATAGAGAGCCGAAGCTATTTATTGACAATTTCCAGTCGTCATCAATTGGGAATCCTCTTCCCGATCTCTCACGTTCAACCTGGCGGACGTGGGATTCTCATCCGCCACCGCTACGGATTTGACAACTGGGACGTCACTTGGAAAAATCACCACTTCGTGAGTGGTATATCCGATCCCTCTACCATCCCTCATCTTCCCAACCCAAGGTACACTGCAACTGTTGCGGCGCACGGCTCGATGGTCCTCAAGCTCACGGGCGGGGTCGCAGTTGCCAGTCCTACCTTCACTTACTACGCCGCGACATCCGGAACCCTTGCAAGCGGCGCCGCTACCCGCGCCGTCAACTCATCCGTCTCGGTTGTCGGATTCGTCGGAAACGGCGGGACCCTCACTTTAACGGGCGTCGATGGCGGCACTTCCGGAGGCACCAAGCTACTCTCCTTCGATTACATAAACGGCGACTTCACGTACTCCAACACCGCCTGCTCGAACTGCCGCAACACCTATGTCAGCGTCAACGGCGGGACTGCCGTGCAAGTTCAGATGCCCATCTCTGCCCAGGTCGGTATTTATATATAGACTGTCCATCAAGGTGACTGACGTTCTGTGTCCCAGAGCTGGGACATTCTATTCTCTGGGTATCTGGTTTCCCTTCCTGGCTTTTCAGCCGGGAAAACCAACACGATCACACTGTCGAACCCGTCAGCATACGCGCCCGACTTTTATCGTGTGGGAGTCGCAGTTTAATTTTAAATACGGGCGTTTGTCACGATTATGTTTTGTGCTATCGAATGAAATGGATGTCGTACAGACAAGTTGGAATGTGCGTGCTGTGCTTTGTGTAAGTTGTCCAGAACAAGTCGGACGACATTGTGCCTGTTCGTGACTTTGGATGCAACCAGTTGTATGTTTCTTCTTTGCCGCTTGTGTATGTTTCTTCCTCGCCAAGCGGCAAATGGCACTGATCACGGCTGCGTTCAACACCGAGCGGCGAGCACAAGCGTTCTGTGGTCTTGTGGTCTTCTGAGCGGTCGCCGGAGGCTTGGTCTTTGCGTAGGAGGCCTACCGCCACTGAGCACTGCTATCCAACCCCATAAAACCCTCCGCATCCTCATATTGCGATTTTCTGCTTCCTCTGGTGCATTTTGTGGAAGACAAGCCTGATGAGACTGGTAGGTCACTTTCATCCTCCTGCATGCCAAAGTGGTCGAGCGCAAGCTGGATCCTCTGCATCATGTATGAAAGTATGTTGTGAATGGTGCCAGTGCAGTGATGAGAAAGTTTGGTTCAAGCTTTCGGTTTGAACCTGAACCGAACTGAACTGAACACCAGGTTCAGGTTCACAGTTTGGCAATTCGCTGAACCGAACGTGAGGTTCAGGTTCGGCGTTCACGCAAGGTCCGTTTTTTCCGAACGCGTTCGAACCCTAGTCTCTTGTAGACAGATGCTTCAACGATGAAGCTTGTACCTCGCTTGTTGAAGTCTGTTATTAAGATCGGGTGTCGGATTTAGTAGGGGCAGTCAGAGTAGGCGATTAAGCCGCGATTCACGAGGGATTATGGCAACGATTAAGACATGATTATGGATTTATTAAAGGCCCATAATCACGCATAATCGTGGCATGATCGCGGTCAATTCTGACCGCCCCGAAAATCATTTGGATTATGGCGCGATTATCAATGAGAGACGATTAAGCAACGATTAACCCCTGGAGCCATTATCGTTGCCTTAGTCAGATTTTGCGCTTTTGATCCCGGCGGTAGTAACCGGTGGCTGTGCACCACCATCAATTTGCGATGCCGCCTACTGTAAGTACTTGTATGTAGGCAACCACCCCTCCGACTGTGACACCCCCAGTGGCTTTCGGCAACGCAACCATGGGAATTTTTACCGTGACAGTTGAAATTTCAGCAACCATAACAATTCAACTTGACCTTAATTCTAGCTGCTAATGTGGTTTGAAGCTCTTATTCTGCCCAGAATGGATAGAGGAAGTGTTCTGGAGGTTTTTTTTTGCAGCTTCTGAGTGGGGCTTTGGGCAAAAATAAATAAATTCACATGTCACTGTATTGAGCTAGGCAACCGACTGCGTCGTGACCGTGACCCGGGCAGGTTTGGGCAACGCAACCGCCCTCATCGTGACCGTGACGGTTGCCTACATACAAGTACTTACAGTACTCGTCGTCCACTACGATGCCCAGACTCCCCAAGAACCACTCCCACAGGTACAGGAGTGCCGCTAGGACATTTGCTCCCCAACCCATTCGTGACATCTGCCAATCTGAATCCGATGATGGTGATTCTGACAATCTGTGGGAGACTGATACAGAATCTGAGAAGGACGGCGACTATTTTGAGGATTGGGGAAGCCAGCCGGAGCCGCGGACATGTGAAGAGAGGTCGGAAAGAAATGAAGAGAAGAGGAAGAGGGCCACGGCAAGGTGCCGAGTTGCAGAAATGCTGAGTTGCAGAAATGCCGAGTGCTGAGCACCGAGAAGGCGGAGCTATGGACAACCAGGAGGGTGTGTCAGCTTCACAGAACAAATTGAATGGCATACTGACAACTTTATAAAGGCAAAACTCGAGGTCCCTATGGTATTGGCAGCCTATCCAAGCACACTGTTCAAGAGAAAAAGAAGAAACTTCAGGACAGCTTCAATGCCAGGCTGCTCAGCATTTCGCAAGAGGAATTGGTGCGCCAACTTGCTGCTATCGATGCCCAGGGGTCGACTTCTGCCTCAGCTAAGGGTCAGCTCAGCATCGCAAGCATGTTTTCCAAAGCACCCACCACGAAGCGACCTCGCGTGTCCCTTGATGATGATATTCAAGAAATTCCTTTCACTTCTGGAAGTAAGACTTTGGACAGCCAGCCTGGATCTGGTGTCATCAACGTCTCCTCTGATCCTTCCTGGGGAGGACGGGGAGCTGCCCGCAGATCAATCGGACATTGAGGATGAGGTGGAGACACCGCCAGAGGAACTGGAGGAACAGGCATAGCTCATGGATGGTGACACTGCTGTCGACTCCATCGTTATAGCCGATGATGTTGCAGAATGGGTTGACACTGTCCTTGACAATGACAATGCGGCTCCCCAGGAGCCCGACAAGCTGCATTCTCTTGCTGCCAACTGTCTCAAGGATGCGCAGAATAAGAAGGATTATCGCAGCAAGGTGTTATTTGCTGCTCTCGTTGATTTCTATCGGTGGATGCCCTGTATGGGACGACTTCGAGCCGCACTCCATGTCGCAAAAAACCACAGTTGCGGTCTGGCTTTTCAGCGCGTGCTCGCTGCACAGGCTCAATTCTTTGAAGCCAACGGGTCAATAAAGCCCAGCCATCAAGGACGTCATGAGAAGTTGAATGGTCTTCTGGATGACGAGGGCTTCTCTATGGGTGCAACATTGGCTTCGAACATTAGAAGCCGGGACCGTATGGCATTCAATCCGCTCTAAATTGAAACCCTCACTGAGATTTAATTCAGGTCAATGCCAAATTACTGCAGTGACACATCAACAAAACCTTGCTTCCCTCATTGGTGCTCAAGAAAACAATGGTGTCAGTCCGGCACTGCCAGCGATGGCTCTGGAAGCTGGGATATCATCGTAAATGTCACCAGAAAGGGGTCTACTGGGACGGGCATGAGCGGAAGGATGTTAGGAAGCGTCGGAAAGAATACCTGGCGGAGCTCAAGGCATTTGAAGTGTTGCGAGCTTCATATGCGGAGCCCGATATGGCAGAAGTGCTCCCCAAGCTCAAGGATGATGAAATCAAGCACATCGTCATTGTTGATGATGAGTCAAGCTTTCATTCAAACAATTATCAGAACAATCACTACTGGCTGAAGCCAGATGAACAGGTTCTCAAAAAGAAAGTCACGGACGGCTCATTATGGTGTCTGCCTTCCTATGTGAACGCTTCGGTCTCCTTGTGCTCCCCAAGGAGATGATCACCGAAAACGCAAAAATGGCGGCCGAGCTTCGTTTAGCAATCACTGACTCAACAACCATAATATATCCTGATGGCAAGCCTGGTGGCAATGCCTATTGGAATATGGAGCAAATGATTCAACAGGTGAGTTGTTTGCTTCCAACCTGACATTGAAACTCAAGGCTTTCAATCACAGCTTATTCTCACTATCCTGATCGCTCGCCGGCTTTTCCCTAATGCTGTCATTCATTGGGTTTTTGATAACTCATCTGTGCACAGCAGTCTCGCTAAAGAAACACTCACGGCCACCAAAATGAACGTCAAACCGGGCGGCAAATGTCCCGAAAATGCGGGATACTGTAATTCCCCTCAATAACCCTCACGGTCATGGCAGCAAAATCCAAAAAATGACCTTCGACGAGAAACTGCTGGATGATCACCCATATAAAGAGTTTGAGGGACTACCAAAGGGCATGAAGGTGATCCTTGTGGAACGTGGCTATACGACGGACAGGAACAGTAAGGCTTTAATTGGTGATTGCAAAGGGTGCAAGGCTGTGAAATCGCGTAAACCGCACCTTGATGTGGCTTCAGCCGACGAGGAACGAGAAATGTATGATGAAGATGGCAATGATACTGACAAAGAGAACAATGAGAGACCAGTGGATTGCTGCATGCACAGATTGCTCTCCCTGCAGCTGGATTTCGCAGGTGAAAAGTCCCAGCTCAAACTCGTGAGTTCAATTCAGTCATTTCAGTAATGCATATTTATTTTTCACATCTAACAACAGTTAATCGAAGCCGAACCTGGAATGGTGTGCCATTTTCTTCCCAAGTTCCACCCAGCAATGAATCCCATTGAATATTTCTGGGCATGGGTAAAGCAATGGTTCTGGGAACAATCCAACGGCACATGGAACAAGGCTAAGGACCTTGTTGCAGACGGACTTTGACTGTGTCCGCTTCCAACCATCCGCCCCTTCTTTCGACGCGCGGATCGATATGCCAGCGTACATCGCCTCGGAGCCACCAGTCCAGTTGCCGAGTTCGCCATCAAAAATTTTCGGTCGCACCGTGGTGTTCGAGCTAAAGATTTACTTGTTGCGCAGGATGAATGGGCAGCCAAGGCAAAGGCCATGGCTGAATGGGGGGTGAAGGCAAAGGCATGCTCAGCCAAGGCCAAGGGGAAGGGGAAGTCCAAAGCCGCATAGATGGCCAATAGAGGTACATCAACTTTTGTAAATTTCAGCCAGAAATTTCGCATTTTTTTTCCCCATGCTCAAACCACCTCCATTTTTTCTGAAACGAAAATTTTGCCTATAAACCGCCTTATTCTGGTTCTAAATCTCAAATCTTGGATGGAAATGGCCAAAATTACATGTTGTCATGAAGTCTTGTCCACTATCATATTCACTCCGCTTCACGTGAGAAAGTGCGGGTTCGTCTGGTCCGGCCCATGTGAGTTTGATGTTCAGATCAAGTGGCATCTGGACTGGGTTTGAAATGTGCATGCCGAAACTTTCGAGCATGCACGCAATGTATGGTTCTTGGGTGAGCAAGACTGTTTTATTTTCCCTGTCCTTTGCAACCTTCAGACCAACCATTTGTTTGATTTCTCCAAGGTCAGAGATTTCAAACTTCTGTTTAATCTCCCCCTTGATCTGATCTAGGGCTTTTGGGGATGAAGCAAACAGTGTCATGTCATTGACATGTACTGCAATAAACCATAGGCCCTTGGTTGTCTGTCTCCAATAGACACATTGGTCTGCAAACAGTTGAGTGAAGCCTAAATCTTTGAATGAACCATCCAAAGTATTATTCCACTCTCTTCCTGATTGTTTAAGACCATACAATGTGAGCAGAAGCTCACAGACTCTGCCTGTTCCATCCTCATAGGATGGTGGTTGCTTCATGTAAATTTCTCCTTCAACTTTCTGTTGAGGTATGTGCCAATCACGTCGGCCACGTGAATTTATCGAGCGATGATCCAATCAAGAAAAGTAGCCACAAGTTTCGAGTCGCACAACTGGGGTGAAGGTCTCGATAAAATCCATTCCTGGCATCTGGGCATACCCCAGTGCTACTAATAAAGCCTTGTATTTTTGTATTTCTCCCAGGTCATCCCTTTTAATTCTGAACACCCATTTGCAACCAATAGGTTTTCGGCCGTCCAGGCAATTAACAAGCTGCCAAGTACCGAGTTTGGTTAGTTGTGCCATTTCTTTATCCATTGCTTCCTTCCAACAAGGCCGATCTGGTCGCTTCATTGCTTCAGTGACATCAATTGGGCCACCATTCAAGATGGATGCCGAAATCATGGTAAACTCCGCCTGATTTTGATCTTCTTCGGCTTCAGATATTGGGACAACATGCTGCCACTCTTTGGGTCCTCTTGCTGCTGGATTATTTAAGACCCTATAATTTGGTCTAACTGCGATCCTCTGGTTTGCTCTCAGGGCTCTATGACAGGCTTCGGAATTTTGCTGGCTTTCAGTGCTACATCTGCCACTTTCAGCGCATCAGACTTCTCTGCTGATGGCTGTCCTTTTTCTGGCTCAGCTGAGGCTTGCTTGCCATCACCAGCATTCTCCCCCTCAAGCAAGGGAGGTTGAGCCGGAATCTCAGTTTCCATCTAGCCTTCAATATGAATTTCGAAGATGATATTGCATGATGTTTGCACTTGTTTGCTCTGGGGTTGTAGTACCACGAGGCACGAGATTCATTGGTTAGGCCCACAAATTTAAATTGTCTGGACTTTGGCTGCAATTTATGCCTCTTGCCACCCTGCTGTAACACCCAGCATGGCTTTCCGAATCCTTTGAGAGTTGAAACATCAGGTTTCTTCCTGGTGAAGGCTTGATCCAGAGTCATATCTTTGACGGCTCAGGTAGGTGACCTATCTTTAAGGTACATCGTGTATGCAACAGCTTCTGGCCACAAAAAATATGGCATATCACGTGCAATCTGCATTGCGCATGAGTGTTCAGCAAGAGTACGATTTAAATGTTCCAAAATCCCATTTTGCTCCAGTGAGTTCGGTGCAGTCAATTCTAAATGGATTCCTTTCTTCTTCAGAAATTGTTTGAATGGTTTGTTTAAGTATTCCTTGCCATTGTCAATTCTTAGGCATTTTAACTCTTTGCCCTTCTGAGTTTTGACATAGCTTCTGTACTGCTGAAAACACAATAGAACTCCTTTCTTGTCTTTCATGGAGTATGTCATGGTCCTCCGAGATTTTCCATCAGTAAATGTGATGAAATAACGCTCCCCTTGGATGCCCGTAATTCGAGCAGGTCCCCATACATCAGACAACGTGAGATCTCTGATTTCTTTAATTTCCATCTCTGACTCCTTTGGGAAAGGTACCATGTGCTGCTTTCCTTGGATACAGGCACGGCATTGCTTCTCGGGTGCCTTGGAGGTATCAACCTCCATGCCATCCACCATCTTTTTGGTTTTTAGCATTTTCACTGCCCCCATATGCATGTGTCCAAATATTTTGTGCCATTCATCCCAAGTTTTTCTATCTTTTGCAGCCATCGTGATTTCTGTGTGGCCACCAAATTTAGCCATGACATCCATCAGATATAGCTGGCCGATTTTCTTGCCAGTTGCTATGTGCATGTGAAATTTCGGGCTAAGAACATCAACTGAGTCCTTCTCAAAAACTAGCTTGCATCCAGCATCAGTTAGGCAGCTCAATGATAACAAGTTATTGATGGCTCTGGGGGCATGGACTACATCTATAATAGTGATTCACATAGTTTTGTTTTTCACTTTACAGTCCAAATTTATACTCCCTCTTCCGAGAGTTTCAACTGTTTGCCCCCCTAATCCAGTTATGGTTCCCTTGCATGCAGAAAAATCTGAGAAAAATTCTTTAGTCTGGCATACATGAGAAGTAGCTCCTGAATCTGCTAGCCACACTTGTTTTGACGCTGTCATTGCTGTATCATTTCCTGATGCAAACACGAAGTCCTCTGCCTCAGAGTCTTCTGCCACATTGGCACTCTGATTTCCCTGGCCCTGACTCTTGTTCCATTTGCCCCACTTTCCCTTCTTTTACTTTTCCTTGTCCTGCGCTTTGGACAATCAGACTTGAAATGTCCCTTTTTCCTGCAACCATAGTACGTGACATTCTGCCGAGATTTTGGGATTTTGCAGCGAGGGCTGTGTCATCATTTCTGTTCCTGGATTTGATGCAGCAGTCTTCTAGCAAGATTTTTGCACCGAGTTTGGCTGATTCTTTCAGAGTCTGCTAATCCACAGATGATATGAATGAATTCCAACACTCTGGAAGCGAAGTAAGTAGGGTCATTGAGAAATCGGTTTCCTCAATCTTCTGCCCTAATGTGGCTAACTCCATTTGGTAAGACTGTAATGTGTGAATGTGTTCCTCGATCTCCACGCCTTCTGCACATTCTGCTTGGAAAAACTTCCAGCATGCAAGTACAATCCCTATTGGCCCACTTGGTTCATATGTGTCTTTCAGTATCTTCCATGCATCCGTAGCTGTGGATGCTCCACTGACATGGACCAAAATGTGGTCTGCGACACACAATCTGATGGCCGAAAGTGCCATCTGATCTTTCTTCCTCCAAGCTGTGATGGCCGTCGGATCAATAGGCTCTTTTGAAGTCCCATCAGGATGCTCTATATAGTCCGTGGAAGTCAAGATATCTACCATCTTGGTTTTCCACACACCATAATTCTCCTCCCCCTTCAATCCTTCAATGTGATAAATGCTGTTGGACCCAGTGTCCATTATTCCAACACTTTTGTGTGTGCAAGGAACTAACTATGGAGGAGACAACTATCTTGTCACAATCCCAGATGCAACAGAGTGACTACCGTCTATAGTCTGGCGAATCAAAGTGCAATCCACTGAAGGATATACACCCAAGAGTTCTGTGTCTGTGTATCTACGTGGATACCGGCAACGACCTGCGGCGCACACACAATGGAAGAAGTTCCTGATCGAAGGCAATGTCACCACCTGGTGATGTGATGAGGCTGACGAGGGTGATTTAATACGAAGAGTTTTGGTCAAGGCCAGGGCCCATAACCTGTTGAGAATGTGTCGAGAGTAGAGTAAATCACAATCCATTAGTGGGCTGAATCTCAGCCTTATATACTGTACAGAATTTAACTAGAATATTCTACTAGCTACTGAACCTCAGGGATGATCAGTCAGCATCTTCAGAGGTGCTTGGTAATCAACCAACAACATGTTTCTTCCATTTCTTTATGATCTGCCCAACAGTGCAGCAGAATATGACAAGATTTGGAGAAGTTCAACCATTTCTTCCTGTGGATGACGATGCACTTCTGCACGCCATTCAGTACACATGGGCCATGTTCAGGTGTGACAGCCTCGAGCACCTTGTGGGCCTGTTTAATGTGAAGAAGTTGAGTGAGTTGCCTGTGAAGGGTGTGATCCAGTTCATAATGGTGTGGTGACTCAGTGTCAGGCCATAATGGATCACTAAGCTGCAAATGGGTTGGCGTTGTGGGCACATTAATCAATAACTAACTCATGACCAATGGAGATCTCTGGACGATTGTAATGTGATCTTCATCATCCACCACCTTCCCACATACATTTGTTGAGTCCCTCTCCCCTCCCATTACAAGGCTTTCTCCCCCCATTCATAACTGATGCATAGGCTCCCACCCAATAAAGTGTGCATAGGTCTCAATGGGGTGCATGAGCAGTGAGGTCGAACCATTCATCAAGCACAACATGTTCCTCTGCTGGAGTGCAATGCAAGACAGCACATTCATCAACCATGACAACCCAAATCAACGCATGTCACGAGTCTACTCATGAGTAGACTCGGATCTGTAGTGTGAGTACTCACATTCAAAAATGTTGAACTCGGATCCGTGGCAACTTGACTCATGAGTTGTATGAGTATTTGCTGGTTTTGCAATAGTCACAAGTACCTGTGAGTACCTGCAAGTTCTGTGCGTATTTTAGCTATGGATTATGGAATATGGGTATTATAGTTGGAATATACCACTGCAGCTGGTGTCTTATGGGTGTGTAACAACCATAGAGTGATCATAGGGCTTTCAAGGACATTTTAAAGCTGTCGGGGTAGTTAAAATCTAGTCAAGTACCCATGAGTTTGAGGAAAAATTCTCCAGGATCCAAACTCGGATCCTCGAAGACCTGTGGCCATGAGTACTCGAACCCGTGAGTAGCAAAACTCACAGGTTTTCCCATGGATCAACCCATGGTGACCCGGGTTACCCGGACTTGTGACATGCCTTAACCCAAATGGCATGCAATGTATGTCAAATAAGGGTCCTGCAGGACCTGTGATTATCCCTTTGGAGGCCAGGTCCTGAAAATCTCGAATCCCCCAATTTTTGGCCGACAGGTTTCGTCGAAATTTTGGTGATTTTTGGCCGACACGGACCAAGCCGAGGCTGCCAAAAAGGGTAATTTTAGGTTCCCACGGCCCCAAAATGGTGATTTTTTCTCCCCAGCCCTGTTTTTGCAGCAGTGGCAACCAATCTGAGTAACTGGGGTGCTTTTTGCACCAAAGAGCCCAATTAAACGTGTCTTCGCCCTCAAAATTCTGACCAGACCGGCCTGAATCACCATCTTTTTGGCCGAACCGGACCTAGGATTTTGGGTGCCGGGAGCCAATTTTTGGCCGACCAGAACCTATGTTTCCGACCCAAAATCTCAAATTTTTGGCTGGCACCGGCCTTGGCATCCAAAGGGATAATCACAGGTCCTGGCCCTGCTGTAACCAGTTTCTCTCAAAGAAAATGAAGAGAGGGTCATGCCATGCAGAGTGGCAGATTCATTTCTGTGTGACATATGTATGGTCCTCTGCACTCAGCATGGAAAATGAATTGACAGCCTGCAAATACAGTTATTTTGCTGATTGGACTGGCCTATCCTCCTGCAGCTGTCCTTGAAAGTTGCTTGGCATATCCCTGATCATGAACAGTAACATAGTGTCCAGCATGCATGCAAGACTAGTATTTTCTGTGTGCATCAACATGTAAGTAGGAGTAGGTAGACTCAAAGAATCATATAACTACAGATTATGTCCAACATTTCTTCTTTCTTCTACTATGAATGCAAGCAAGGGTTTTGTCAACAATGTCAACATCTCCCTTGTCTATGACACTGAACACAGCAATAAGTTATCTTACTTGTACTGCCAGTGATTTCAGATTTGGCACTCATTACAATAATACCTATACCCTTATGGCAACTTGAGCTCAAGTGCTGTGAGGCACAAGCTGCACTACAAGCTCATGTTATGCCTCACTAAATTAGGAAGCAGGAAGTTCCTGCGCACTTGCCGAGTCAGATGATCTCGGTAAGTGGCAGTGCGATCTTTTCAGTCCTGATGCTCTCAACGACTTCAGGATCGCAGCACGCATGACGGGCTGTGCGTATCTTTCTGGAATTTTTTGACTGGTTCTGTCTCTCTGATTGTTCTCTTCTTCTTCTCTCTGGACCAGTGGGTTGTTGCCATGCCTGACCACAGATGTTGTCTTTGTCTTTTCCCCACCAATTCATCTGGGTTCTCGTGCAGTTTTTGAAGGAGGCAGTGGCCGGATTTGAGCCCCATAGTAACATTGCAAGGTCCACAAAAGTGAGTTCCACGGTGCAAACCTCCTGAGCATCATCAGAAGACGGCGATGTCGATACTGGGGGCAGGCTTGAATAGCCAGTGACTCCAGACCTGTTTTTGAAGACCTGAATGGTTGCAGGGCTTCTGTTTCCTTCTGGGTTACATCGAATGATGGTGATGCCGATGTTGGGCACTGGGTGATTACCCAGTGACACCAAACTCGTTGAGGCCTGAATAGGCACGAGTCTTTCCCTTCCGAGCATCATCAGAGGGAGCAACGTCAATGCTGGGCGTGGGCTTGAATAGTCAGTGATGCTGGACCTGTTTGAAGACCTGAATGGTCACGGGGCTTCTGTTTTTCTTTCTGGGTTATGTTGAATGACGGTGACACTGATGTCAGGCACTGGGCTGAATACCCAGTGATACCAAACTCGTTGAGGCCTGAATAGGCGCGAATGTGTTCCTTCCGAGTATCATCAGAGGGTGGTGACACCAACCCTGGGTGTGGGCTTGAATAGTCAGCAACGCCAGACCCATTTGAAGACCCAAATGGTCATGGGGCTTCTGTTTTCCTTCCGGGTTATGTTGAATGACGATGACACCAACATTGGGCACTGGGCTGAATACCCAGTGACACTGAAAACTTGTTGAGACCTGAATAGGCACAAGTATTTCGTGTTCTTCTCGGCATCATCAGAGGACAGCGACCAATTCTGAGTGCGGGCTTGAATAGCCAGAGACACCAGACCCATTGGATGGCCCGAATGGCCTTGGACACTGAGCTGGATGCTCGGAGATGAAAATTTGTTGACACATGAGTAGCCACATGCGATTTTTTCTGCTGCTTTCAAGCAATGTCAAGGTTTAACACAAAGCAGGCATCAAATGACAAGGAGTCTGATACACAGGCAAGGCTACACATTGCTATAGGTTGTCTATCATCTCAAACGGACCACATGATTTAAGGTATGTCACAGATTCAGTTTTCAGCGCTCAATATTTTGAGGTCAGTATGGATTTCGAGACACATGGATGGGGAGTTCAACTTGAACAAGCATGCCTTGAACAAATCAAACTGGTCCTGCTTTGAGCAAAGCTGAAATGCTTTGCCTGAAGCTTGTTTTATGGGTGTATCTAACTTGCTTTGACAGCTGGCTTGTCACAGGCATTCTCTGCTCCAGAGCCTTGGGCTGCTGTGGCAGGGGTTGCCCTCGACAGCGAGCCCAAGGCTTCCACTCCCATCCACGTTCTCAGATTTGAGATGTTGTCCTAAGTCATTGCATCACAGATGCTAGATTTGGTGATAGACACCGGTTCCCCTGAATTGCTACACCCTCCACTGATCATTAGTGAGGCCCTTCTGTAATGTTCACATCAGGAAAACCAAAATTGCTATATAGACCTAGATAGACACTATAGATGCCATAGATAGAAAGGTATGCCTCTGGTTTGAAACTCATAGACACACATAGTGGAGGGTCCTCTATGATGGTGCTCATAGTGCTCATAGCTTCCATAAGTCTGATAGGAGCCATACATCAGATAGGATGGCAAAAAAATGCCCATATTCTATGAGTGGGTCTTCAATTGGGGAGAAGCAGCTCAACTGGCACAGACAAGGGATTATTATATAGGGTAATGAGCAAACTTGCAATCACTGGGATTGGAACTGAGGACCTCCTATAAAAACACTCAAAATGAAAAATTACCAACTTTACCAACTAGACTACACAGGCATAGTTGAGTTGTGAACACAGATCCTTAAGATATGTCTGGATAGTTGACCTGCACAACTTAGGCTTGAGTTTGAGTTCAAATCGTCAGCCACATTCAGTGATGATGTGTAACTACTAGGCTATAGTCAGCATATGTTATTTCATCAGGAAAATCTGAAGTTGCAATATAGACCCAGATAGACCAAAATAGTCGTCATAGACACAGAAGCAAACAGTTGTCTATGGTAGACAGGGTGGAGGGGCGGTTTCAAGCATATAGACCACCATAGACACCACCCAGTCTACCATAGTTGGGTAGACATGATAGCCACCATAGTACTCATAGCTTCCATAGGTCTGATAGTAGTCATCTATCAGGTATGAATGGCAAAAAAAACACTGACCACTTCACATTCTATGGGTGGGTCTTGAACAATTGGGGAGAAACAGCTCAAGTGCCCCAGACAAGGAATTACTATTACCATATTATTATTATTACACACATTAATGACCAAATTTGCAACTGCTGGGATTTGATCCCACGACCACTTGAAAACACTTGGGATTGGGCCTCTTTGAGGTGGGTGCTGAACCTTTAGGTTCAGGTCTCACCAGAGATGTGAAAAAAATTGAAGAGCTTGAGACAATTTTGTTCAATATGCCGTTTAGATTGTGATTTGCAATTTCGGGCTGGGTCCGGGCCGGTTTCCTCTGGGCAAACTGCTATGGAGCGTCGGTTTGAATAAATTCACAAAAGATGGGGGGTTCCACTTGGGCCACTGTAGATTATGATACCCACTAGATGACTGTCTAAACTGTTGCACCAATTGGTTTTCTAGAGCTCACGGCCATGGGCCAGAACACAGTTGAATTCACTAAAATTAAGGCTAATAATATTAGCCTCAAAGTTGAATATTATCTATCATTGTTTCCTAATTAATAATGGCAAAAAACAGGTCCTTCTAAGCGAGAATCACAAATAAGAGCAAAATCCAGGCCGGCAGGCTCTGCAGCTTTGGGTTGCACTTGCAGGCCGTGCTGGTGCAAACAAGTGACATTCTTGTGACAGAGAGTGACGGCCTCTTCTCTGCTACGACGGCCACAATGTACTTGCCTCTACCAGCTCTCATTGTTGTTCGAGGATTGTAATTCAAGAAAGATGACAGTCTCCTACCCAACTGCGGTTTCGAGGTTCATCAATCTCAGTAGCGTAGATTTAATCGAATTCTGAAAAGGGGTGAGTCTGGAAATATCGGACCGTGTGATGTGACCATGATATGTGACCTAACTTGGGGATGAACCTCTCTACGGCGGCTGGCATATAACATTGGTAAACAACATAGCCACAATTTCAGGAAATGTTTTGTAAAATCATTTGGATCCCTCAGTCACCACGAATAAAATCATTCTTAGGCTTCTTTGGATTCCAAATACACTTTTGTGTGTCGGTAAATATTTAACACGGCATCTAAGACGTTAAAGAACACCTTGTTGTGAATAAGTGCTGAAATCGGGGTTTCTGCCAGCCACCACTAGCAGGGTATATCTTAAATATGCATCGCTCAAGGGGGAGCCTCTAATACACCAATATATGACATTATGTGGCCAAGAGTATTTTTATTTGAAGTACTTTCTGGCAGAACACATTTTACAAAACATTTCCTGAAATTGTGGCTATGTTGTTTACCAATGTTATATGCCAGCCGCCGTAGAGAGGTTCATCCCCAAGTTAGGTCACATATCACGGTCACATCACACGGTCCGATATTTCCAGACTCACCCCTTTTCAGAATTCGATTAAATCTATGCTACTGAGATTGATGAACCTCGAAACCGCGGTTGGGTAGGAGACTGGAAAGATGACTACCTATGCTACTACATGGCCTGGACTAAACACTGGGAATGGTGGAGCGGAGACAGCTGGGCTGGGTGCTGCTTTCAGGGTTTCGCTCATTGTAATTCGGTGAGTACATTTCCGTGCGATCCTATGGCTCTGGGGGTGGGGTAATTATGAGCGCTGGAAAGATGGGTTGGGATCCAATGTGGGATGGGGATGTCTGCTTGCATGCAGACTGGGAGACCGTGACGCAGCATGGCATTGCGAATGTGTGGGGATTCATAAGTAGGCAGCGCAAATGACCCTCTGTTACTGGTGGCACTCGATGCATAAACTGACAGTGGATTAGTTTGTATATTTAAACAGTGTGAATAAACTCGTACCCATCAGTCATGCCATTACAATGTCAAAGTCGAACCCTTCAAGTAACCTGGTGTCTGGCTGAGTCAAGAGCTTGACCTGTCCCTCTGGAACCACACTGTAGAACCACGACAACTGCTCACAAGAATACACTTTGGTTTTCTCGGCCTTGATCTCGGTACATTTCAGTTCTTCTCGCAGTTCTTGCGAGATATGGTTCTGTATGCGGTCCAGCCTAAAAGGACGAAGAATACAGAGTCCGTGGAGTGATCGTACACGCGACAGCATGACATATGCACTCTGAATCGTCGGACAGCTCACCAGATCGATGCAGCATACATCGAGTGAGCGGCCCTGGGCATTGTGTGAGGTGAAGGCAAAGGCAGGAATGAGTGGGAGATGGGAACGGGTTGTCCTATAGGTCTTCTCTGAGTTTGGGAGGCGAAAGTGAATTGTGGTGGTAATGGGTTTGAGTACGACTCGGTGCGGATATGGTGCGTCTGGATCACTGTTTTGTATGCTCTGAAGTCGACTTCCACTGATATCATGTAGTGTCGCCCATCGGTCTCCTCCTACACAATTGAGACGAGTGTACCAGGACTGCCATTGGAGATCCCCAGCTCTGTTGCCAGATTTTCGGTACAAAATACGACCATTCCCGGCACGTAAGGGACCTCAGGTATTCGGTGAGCATTGAAGGCCATAAACAATGATGAAACCAACTAATACCTTGCCGCCAAGGTCGTTGGCTTCTTTGACAGGTACTGACCAGGCAGCCTCAGCTGCCAGGCCAGTAAGCTGCTGGTGCTTCCGGCCATGACCCCTCGTGTTGCGCGAGTGGTAGACATGGCAGTCTTGGCCTGTTGCTGTAGCGAAGGCCTCAGCCAGGTTGCTATTGTGACGATCTCGTGTGGCATTTGTATACACGATTAGAGGACATGCATGTGCTGGGTCTTCAATCCATCTGTTAATGTCGGTGAGATTTTTCGTTGATTCACTGCACTCTGCATTCCATAACACATATTTATCTAGGATTGCTTTATCGTCCTCGGTGCATGTACCTTTCTGCAACCGTTTGAGAATGCTGATAAATAATGGATCTCCCCTTTGTCGCATTATCTCTTCTAGTACAACAACGTGCTCGACTTGGTGCCAAGTTTGTACCCCCTTCACTTCCTGACGAACCTTTTCATGTAGGTCATTCAGATTATCATTCAGATGACATTGAACCAGTTCGCGGGCAAATAATGAATTTCCTCCGGGCGGCGGTAGTTGACAAGGATCACTGGAGGTTGCCTAATTCAATCCACCGCATATAGAATCAGTGACACCCTTCCCCCTGCAGAGATATTCAGAAAGCCTAGCCAGGTCTTGTGCACTCAAGAAGTAGACTTCATCTAATATCAAAGTCGCCAATGTGAGATTCGTTCTTCGAGATTTGTGTGTAAAGCCAGTGTGGACTTCATTTTGGCAGGTGAAATTCGCAAGCTGGCTTCCGAATGAATCGTGCAACCACCGATGTCACTAGCAACAACTCCGGTTGGAGCAGTCAAACACAGGCGTTCAGGATGACCAGTGATCTCGTAGAACTCTTTCCAGGCTCCAAAAATCACTGACTTCCCTGTCCCACCAGGCCCGGTACAGAGAAGGGATATAGGTGGTTCTTTACAGCCACTCTCTAGTTCAGAACCAATTTTATCAGCCAACAGCAGGAATGCACGAGTTTGTTCGTCATTCAACGTGTGTTTGATGATCAGTGCAAGACATAGTTGCTGGTATGGAAGTAGGGAGTTCCAATGTGAGTGTGATTCAGAGTCAGAGTCGTCGATATGGTGTTTCTCATATAATTCATGTGCTCTCTCTGATTCCTCTGCCAACGTTGTGCAAAGAGCATGTGGTATCCTCTCAGATATTCGATCAAAATGCTCATTCTGTTCTCCTCCTTTCTCTGCAGCTTTCAGGCGACATTTAATGAGCAAATCCTTTTTGGCAGCAACGCTTGCTCTGAAAATGTCCTCTTCATCTCCGAGCCGCGATCTCTGTCCGAACTTGGCACATGTCTCACTGCTTGGGGTATTTTGCACAGAATAAAAGCCAACATTACTCGCCTGTAGAATAATCTGCTGTGCATCTCGGGTTGCTCTGGTGTCTCTTGTTAATCCTGTATTGTCTGTGTCCAATTCATCTTGATCAACCATGGTTTGCATTGCATTTTCCCATACAGGATCATATTCCATGTCACCCTCATCATCTCCCGCAATCCCTGCATCTTTTGCCATTCTTGTTAATGCAGCCAGCCGCTTACTATGTTTTGCTGCAAAGTCAAACTTGGCGTCTCGAGTCTGATACAAGAGCTGCATGTTGAGCACGATTCTCGCATGGCTTGAAGTCATTAAACACATCTAGCCAAGGTATGTCTGGGGATTTAAGAGGGGATGTTTTTGTGTCTGACCACGGCTTGAACAACATGAGAATGACTACAGCGTACTTAGTCCAGTCATTGTCAGAGTCATTCCGAGGGATACTTAACCCATTAAAACAGGAATCACGGGTGTATCTAATTTTTTTAGGCAGTGTGTGGTGTACTGGGGATGACCTTGCTTGAACTGTAGGTATATATTTCGCTGAGTCTTTGACTTGGGCTTCTTCTCTTTGACGTAGTTTCTCAGAATATCCCGGACACACATTGAATCAAGCTCAGACGGCTGGTAGAACATGTCACTGAACAAGTTTGAATATCTCTTCTCTCGGGCATTGTTCTCAGTTCCAGGAGCTCAATTGAGGTTTTCTGATGTGAGTAACATCATTCCATCGTCCTCATCGTCAGGGATGATCATCCGTTGGGCTTCATCCGTATCCTGCGCTCCACCTTCAAGCTCTTCTCTGGTTTCTGGTACCTCAGGATGATCCACAAGCTCAACAGTGAAAACATCGCGTGCAAGATCTCTGAGCATAGAAGACCACCAGTGCTCCTGATATTCGTCTGACGTGTATTGTTCTTCCTACCAAGTAGAAGGCTGGCTGTTTGTTGGCCCGTCAAATCTCGTTTGCCAACCAAGGTATTTGTTGTTTTAACCATCATCAACCAGGTCATTTCAGACTTTTCAATCTGTCCATCCACATCCTGAGGAGGCTTATTTTGCAGAACTTTGATTGAAGCACAGAGAGCAGAAAATACAATTGCAGTGTCCAACTGCAGCTTGATGGTGTAATTGCCCATATATTCAACCATGGCCATTGCAACAGAACCGGATGCTGTTTGCTTGAGGTCAGTATTACATCCAAGACAAAGTGTAGCTGTTGGATTGTGGCCATTTAGATGTCCATTTTCACATTGTATCACAAGATCATCATTGTCATCGAAATGTGTCTCTGCAACAAGAGGACGAGGGAGTTCAAACCTGCAATCATTATCTGGATCGATGAGAGAATGTATGCGACACGGATATGCTTGAAGCATGTTACATTATGACCGTGCACTAGGCCAGTACTCTCACACAGATCTCGGTGGTGTTGGTCTCTTTTCTGTGCATATTCGGGAGATTCAGGATCTAATGGGTGACTGACAACAGGGACTTGCTTCGGAGCACCTGCAGTTGCAACATACGGGACTGTATCTTTCGGAAAACTCTGGAAAATGATATTGTCATACCCCGCAGTCAGTTTCTGTCTGAACTCGGCATCTGAATTCATCTGTTCTTTCATATCTAAAGGTGAAGCAGGAGCCCCTTCAATCCATATCAGCAAATGGAGGCGGAGTGAACCACGTATCTGCACCTCAACAACTGCATACCACCCTTTGACCTTTTTGTGCCCAGCATTATTTCAAAAAACTTTGTTACCATTAGGTGGAAGAACTCAGCACCAGCTACCAGATTTTCAGCCAGTGTCTTGGCGCGGATACTTGGTTCCTTTGTACCATCCAGTGCTTGGAAAATCTTGTCCAGGTCAATGTCCCGTCCAGCTAAGACTTGTGCAATCGGATTATGAGAGTCTGTGGGGTTGACCGTAGCAAAGAAATGGGGTAAGCTGTCACATATAATCTTACTGTGCATCTGCTGCTTCATGCTGTTTATGTCTCCCACTGAACCAGGGATATGATCTGAGACATAGCTGATGTATCTCATAACCTTGGCTGCCGCCTTCTCCCCTTCACTTTCAGGCTTTGCGAACGGATTTTTCTCGAGCTTAGCCTGGTAGGTATCCATGCATTCAGTGTCAATTTTTTGCATTAAATCTTGCACCACTGGAAACCATGATCGATTTGTTGTGAGGCGAGCTCTGAACGATGACTGACGTCGCTGAATGATGTTGCTCATGACAAAAATGAAGGACTTGTGAACCTGAAACCATGGATCTCTCATACCCAATAAATGTTGCACATGCAGTGAGGTATCAACTTGATGAAAGGGAATCTCAGGTGAAATTCTGACATTGTTGTTGTCTACCATTCCGATGCCGTACAGAAAGAGAGTGGGCCATAGCCAACCAAATACCCGAGGATTTTTTGACGTTGATAATGGTGTATTCCCAGACGGAAACTTGACAAATCCAGCTTCTTTGTCACGATTAGATAAGATCTATCGTTCCAATGCCTATCTAAGCGCCAGAGATCTAAGCGCTGGATGACAAAGAGGCTATGACTAAGATCGGCCCGACTCAAGGGATGACGTCAGGACATGAGGACACAGCAAGGACGCTGAGAACATGTGGTTAAGGGTAGTTGTAGTATATATAGATTAGTTCACACGGTTCCCTAGACAGTATAAGTAGAGTAGCTATTACGCTGTCGTAGTTAACCTTTTATTCCATCATCTTTCGAGATCAACCACGAGCACTACCCAATCCCTCTCTTCATACCGAGAGTGGACGCTCAGGTCTTGACTGTGACATTCTTGTCTCTTCAACTTTTGAAGAGCATCAAGCTTTCTCTGCTGGTACGTTGATGCAAGACTATCAACATCTACAAGTGTGGAAGATGTAAGTTCAAAATTATCAGTTCCCTCAAACAACTCAGCATTTGCTTGATCTGAATACGATGTATATGATGCCCTTGACTATTTGCAGAGTTTGTGCGTAGAAAATCCGTAACCACAAGGGGACAGTCATGCACTGGTATTCGTCTGAATTCTCAGTACGGCATCTTTATCAAGGTCTTCATAAAGTGGATTATTCTCGATCAGCCAAAACAGAGCAGTTCGAATCTTCTCGCGACGCACAAGCAGCGGCGACCTTTTGAGCATATCATGAGTGACCTCGGTGTCAGGCGAACCAACAAGAATCACACAGACCTCGTCCCTTAATCTAAACAATGGAATCGGCATGGCAGATATGAACGATGTTGTGTCCTGAGGTAATATACAAACATTTCCTCGAGCAGCAAGTTGACCTGAGGGTCCTAGTGTGAGCTTATACATACATCTTGTGGCCCGGGCTCGTGCGATACACTGTTCTTCCAGAAATGTGAGATTTTTGAGCTCTTCTGGAACTTCTCCTATCCAAAGACCATTTGCATAACTGCATAAAGGAATCGGATGATTTTTTTTTTTGCTGACAGCAGAATTGCAGAGATGGCACAGTACATACGAACCGTTGACCAGGGAAGAATTGCTGAATGTTTCAATTCTAGGTTGACGAGATATTACGCGAAGTTCTGCGACCACTCTATTCAGCAGTGAGATATCAAGCTCATTTGCAGCCCTCAGTTTGGTACGACTGGCCTTCTCAAATTTACCACAGAAAGAACATTCATACCGCTTCATCAATGCATTATCCGTACCTTGGCGAAACTCGCGAACAATCTGATTCTTCTCATCCTGAACCAGTATGATGGGAAAGGGAGTCCCAGTCTCAACAGATGAACGAGGACGCTTACGAACATTGCTGTCCAAGGCCATAGACATTCTTTTCAGAGGGTTGGATCGAAGGCCAAGGTTTAATTCACACTGTTGGAGCTCACCAGGCGAAAGGCTTCTTGGATTCAGGCTGGCAAGCGTAGCTTCGGACTTCAGAACCAAACAAGCTTCTGCACAGCGATGGGCAAGAAATTCGGTGCGCAACATGTCTACACTTTTTCGCGTCGCACCAGACTCTCTTGCAGATAATTGCACATGACGAGCAGCCATCTCCCTCAATATGAGCACAGGAACTCGCCGATCATCAACAAGAAATCGTACAACACAAATTTTTTCATTCACAGTGAGGGAGACAAAAGGGCTGTCATGGTATGTTGCAAGCGGTGGGGGTAAATGTTCATAGGGAGGATCAACAGGCATTATATCGTCATTATGATTTTGAACACCCCACGTATGGGATGCAGCACCTTGCGTAAGAGATGTTTGGTTGCCCCGTGTACGGGCCGACCGGGCTGCGAGCACATGTGCAGCTACAACACCGATACCTCGCGTACGGGGCATCGATGAGGGGGTAGATACCACACCAGGTCCGCCTGAGGACACTGATGGGGAGGATGAGGAACGGTCCATGCTGGTGCCTCCTCGGAACACCTGCGTAACAGCGCCAACAACAGGCGGCGTGGCTAGGAGTAGATTATTAAATCCAGAATAACGCTAGAAAGAGGTTACAACACACCTGTGGACGATGATGGTGGTCCTGATTCCATTGTGCCCATGGCCGAAATGGGGGGGCGTCGAACATCAAGCGACACACCAGAACCCAGATGCACTACAAGGTCAGGTACAGAGGACCGCACAAAGTTGAGCCAGTCCAAGCCAAGGACCAGGTCAGAAGCCAGAGAAACGGTCACAGGAACATCGTTCAAGACCATCAACATGACACCGACATCGCACGGAAGAGTCAGGAGCCCAGAGATTCGAGAATTGTGTGTACAGAACCCAGAATTGACCACCCAGTCTAGAGAAACACAGCAGGTTGTGGAATGGTCGTCAAACCCAGCAGATACGGGCACATCGCAGAAGGTAGCCAGAGAGGACATTGTGGAGGAAGCAAAGCCGGAGCAAAGATGTGTGCGCTGGCAAGATCAGAATTGATCTTGAGGATCCGACTGTCACTGTCAGCGGATACCGTTCCGAACATAAAGTATAAATGACTAATAACAGAAAATCGAACTTGGAGAATGTCTTTGGTTCCATGGGAAGAAATGGGCTTGCACCGGGGGATTCAGGTCGGTAAGAAGTTGAAAAACATGACCTAGCACTTTGATTTATTTCTACGTCTTGTCCTATTTCTTTCAAATTTATTTTTGCGATGACCAATGTTGCATGACTAAATTTTTGTTTGTACATGTAGCAAAATTGGCCGAAACCCAAGTTCCCCTGGGTAGCCAAACCTAAAGGTTCAGCAATGAAAGACTACCATCTTTACCAAGTAGACCACATAGCCATGGCTAAATCCTGCACATGTATCCCTAAAGTCTAGAACTGAGGCTTGACTAAGATGGCTTGGAGATTATGCTTCAACTAGGCTTTACTCTTGCAGCATGTCTTAGTTGTGCCTCATATTTGTCAAATACAAGTGATAGCCTCTGGACCAGTTTTGTTCATTGCATGTTATTGCCTCTGGGTCTTACACTTGGCATACTGGGCTGCCAGCAGCCTGAGTCTGTTGATGAAAATCCATGTAGTATATTGTAGGGGATGAAACTGATAGACAGTAATAGACCACCATAGTATAGAAGGTACACCTGATAGCTCTGCATAGACTAGGCCCCAAATTGCTAGAAACCAATAGACACTAATAGTGGAAGCTCAGATTTATAGACATTGATAGCCCACAATAGACACGTATACACAGGTGGGTGGTCATATAGATGACCATAGACAATGATAGACATGCATAGCCCCCAGCCATGTCTATATAGCATTTCGTTTTTCCTGATGTTGTGCCTCAATACCTGTGAATCCCAGTGAAAAACCTGGATTGGGAAATTGAGACAAATTGAAGCATGTCATTTATATAGCACAAAATTGATTGATATGTTTGAAATCAATGGGCTATATGTTTCTTATCTCAACTGCTTGATTCTCTGCGATGAGAATATACATGAAATCATGAATTTTTCTTGGCATCAAGGATTGGAATGGTTGCTGCAAAGATTTGATGTGGACTTTAAATTACTTCTTAGTCTCGACTCCCATCTTCTACATCTTCCCTTCACCTCACTCTGAGGTTCCAGCCACTCCTTCCTCCAAATGCCTGCCTACAATGCATGGTCAATATGGTGGTATGTGCCTTGCCCACCATCTTCAATGTCTGGCCTTGCTATTCATAGTTAGGTGGAGCCTGCCATCGCCATGCAGCCTCAAGAGGCTCAATTTAGTGTGCATTGTTTCTTTATGTGTCTTTGGCCTAATGTACGGTATTTCTCAGCCGATTGGATGGTACCAGGTTCAATGTGAGAAAGGTATGTGTTTGTTCTCACCTTCAATTCTCAATCTTGTTCATTATCATACTTCTTGCCTGTTAGGTCAGAGTCAAGATGTCAAAAGGATCCCATTTGCCATAACATCAGAGTATGCCACTATGCTCTGCCAACATCTTTCTCCTATTGAAGTTTATATCCCCACAGCCTGGTCTTTCCTGTGTCATGGGTCAGTTTCCATCGTTGAGGTGCACCTGCCTTGGCTGTTGCCAGAAGTTAGAAAGGCTTGGACTGGTTTTGGGCAACTTGGTATTAACAATGAGCACTCCACACTTTCTCATTCCATTGCGAGAGGTGATATATGCAGAAACAGGGCAATTTACCTATGAGCCAGAGAAAAGGCCAGAATAAAGATTCTAAAAATATTATGCACTGCAGATTTTCAAAACAAATTGAATGGGCCATGTCTAGAGGCAAACGGGTGAGAAATGAGCACGCAATCCATGATTTATATGGGAGGATCAAAATTTGACCAAAAAGGAAAAAAAAAGTCGCCACACCCTAAGTTCCACAAAGAGCTGTAACTTATCTGCCATGATATAAATGATCTGCAATGCGGAAGAGACTATAGCATGCATAGCACCATGTAGCAAATATTTCCCTTGATTTCGGTTGCATCTGCGTTGATATGAATCAAAAAAAATAGATCATCATAGATGTATCCTAAGTTTTTCAAGGGAGATAAATACAATTGCTTGTTCTCCATCAATCTCCCAGGACAGGTTTCTCACTGGGTGTGAATACTTGTCAAATATAAGTGATAGAGCCTCAGTGTATCGGACCAGTTTTGTTCATTGCCTCTGGGTCTTACACTTGGCATACTGGGCTGCCAGAAGCCTGAATGAGTATGTTGTTGAAAAATCCATGTGGTATATAGCAAATTATGTAGGGCATGAAACTGATGGACAGTAATAGACCACCATATAGTGTAGAAGGTACCCTCCATAGCTCTGCATAGACAGGCCCCAAATCACTAGACACCAATTAATGATATAATATGATTTGTTGCCAAGTCAAGAACAAGCATAAACAAGATCATTCCACATACACCTCAGTACCTGCAGTCCACTGAGCCTTCGGCGTATATTTCAATAAAGTGTTCTTCATTCGCTCCTTGACCGTAAAGTGGAATTTGGGTTGTGGATTCACGATGGGGCGCCCTTTTCCCAAGTGGAATCTGGGACAACAACTTGAACTCGATTGAATCCAACATTGACTGCTTACTGACCCGAATTTACGATACCACGTTCCTTGCACGTCTTGCACCGACCATGTCAGCGGAAGGACCTCGAGGATCGGCCACGCCGAGAATCCTGTCAATTCGTCGTGGAGAGGTTCAGAGGAGTCTGCATCATCAATGCTCCGCTCGTTCGCGGATGCCTCCGTGGGGGACTGGTCAGCGACGAACGGGATCGCCGCACGTGCCAAAGTCTCCTTGTTGAACAGAATTCCACAGGTTGAACTTACGATCTGGCGCACCATCCAACGAAGTGTGATATCTGAGAGGCTGCGCGTGATGCCGTCTTCCACCACACCACCTCCGATGTCTGCCTGACTGTCGTGAGCATCTGTCAACTGGGATGAAGATCATCATTCGCTGCGCACCTTCGTGACATCCAGCAAACCAAACTTCCAAAACGTCGGTGGGAGATTGGGCGGCTTTAGAGGTTGGTAGGGGGCTGTCCAGGGGCTGCGTAGGCAGATATAAATATGGCAGGAACCTTACACGGTGCTAAATTCGGGTGAGACATTGACGGCTACTATCAGCGAAGCGTAAACTGACTTCGTCAAGAGATACTGCGTGACGAAATGTGCTGATAGATGCATTCGAGCTGGTGAAGGGAAGAGTGCGACCCATAAAAATGCCGACGCTCGACACAGTGTCCCTTGAAAACACAGTTCAGTCTGGAGATTGAAGGCACAATGTCGCATACCAAACTCCCAGAAACTCGACCTTGACGTCTTGGCAAAATGTCTGTTTATAACCTGCCGCCATTTGTATAGCGGATGTACTAGTTTTATGGTACAGTTTGAAGGCAAAGGGAATCTGTTCTTGATTATCGCGCGGTAGGAGGCCAACCTGGGCAATAATGAGTTTGTTGGCGCGCGTCTGAAGTCACGGACTTGCTTTGTGGAGCATTCCAGCAAGTGCTCTGGCGGTATAGGCACCACGGGAGAACCCTTCGTGAATATAAGCCATACTGCTGAGCTGACCGGGGAGCTGGCCGTTTACCGAAAAGGCATATCTTATCCCCTCGACAGTAGTTCTCCATGAGAAATCTGGAACTTGTAACTCAGCGACCAGAGCTGTGACATTTTTTCGGATAGTGACCTGTATCCGTCCATTACGTGGTCGTTCAGATATCTGGAGAGGCATGGTACCGGTGAGATCATCTGCGATCAAGTCTGGAGCCATTGAGACGTACATGGCGAAGGCTTCATCCAAAACCTTTGCTCCCCACTCAAATAGTGGGGACACCATGCTCGGCTTTAGATATGTGCCCACTCCGGCCTGGAATTCTGTCAGACAATATATAGTATGTCATGCAAATATTCGGGACCTGGTAGTAGCAAAGCTGTTTCGAGTCGTCCTTCTTCAGCAGACCAAATAGTTTGACGACATTTGTGTTCTGAAAGCCAGGTCACTTTGGTACACGAGTTCTGCTGAGAAATCCGATGCCCACATATCCGTCATATTGGCCGGCTGTCCCGTCGAAGCAAAGGACCAAATTACGCGCAGTCGTTGGCGATGGTTCAGCTTCTAGTTCATGGGGAGTGTTCGGCACCTTCGAATTCATGATGTTCGCGTTGGTGGGTCGTGGCTGAGGGCTGGGAGGTCGTATCCAAGGTGACTTGGGAGAAAGTGGCGTGAGGATTAAATAAGCTTGAACGTGTCCACCTGCCGCATGCGAACGTTTCAAAGATCATGAGGTGGAATGTTCTTCCCATGCTCAGGGCAGGCAATCAAAGTAGGGCAGCTCTTCCCTGGACCCTCGTCATAGGCAGAACAGCGTCGGTGCACAGAATCGGGAATTTATCAATCAGTGTGATGAAGCTACAGTGGTCCGGTGGCGAGGAGTAAAGGCACTGTACTCCAAACTCGTGTGTCAACTTGGGTGGCAGCGACGGGATGCTTGGAGTCGCCCAAAAGTCATGATCCAGAAAGCCGTTGCACGCTTTAGGCCCGAATCACACATTGGACTGAGCTTGGGAGGTTCAGATGCCGCAGCAGGAGCTTCGCTAAGTCCCGCCAGTTATGTAGCAATGCCACGCATGTGAGAAGCGACCTAAAGCGACTTGGCTCAACGGCCCGATGTCCGATGGCAGAAACTCAGGAAACATCAAAAAACATATTAAATTCCAGGTTGACTCCAGGGCTCATGAGAGCTCAGTGACATCGAATGCCGTGGCTCCAAATGGGACATTCTAAAAAGAATTCGGTATTGCGGTGGTGAATCGACCAAGTCGTCAAGTCAGTTGTTTTGACGACATTTACCGTCTCTTCACAACGTCCTTGATTTATCTCTGAAGCAGAAACGGGCACTCCGATACAATTATTGTCTATACTACTATGTGGTTTGTTAAGCACTGCATATCCAACACCGCTATCGCGCGCCAATTTGTTTTTTAATGAGTTAAAGAATGCCCCCCTTCTCGTAGACAGTTTATCTACTCTCCCTGTCAGTGTTAGTCGCGAGATAGCTTGTCTAGATCTGGTGAACAGTCCTATATATCTAACAAACGCTGTGCTTTGCCATCGCACGCGCAGCTATCGTATCCGTCGTCGGCAACACCGCGCTCCTTTTCTCGGGCGTCTGCCCCACATTCGTCTTCGTGCTGATCATCTTAAGCTCCTCCATCAGCGTCTGGTGGCGGAACGCCAGGCGGATGTTCGGCACATTCGTCTTTATCTCGCCTTTCAACAAAACCGGGAGAGTTTGAACGGAGAAAACACAGCGCACCTTGTGGATGTCGTTCCCCGCAGCGCCGGGGAGGTACCACTGGTGGCCCAGCCAGTGCCGCTTGATCTCCATCTCGAATCCACTCTGTATCACGGAGTTGCGCGCAAGCTCCGCGAGCGAGCTTTGCGGGAACTTGTAGATCTAGTGGGGCAAAATTAACCACGATCCACGCAGAGCAGCTGGAACACATGCATGCGCCGCAACGCTATACTCCTCTAGCAGCGGTTCCTGGTAACGCAACATAGTCAACAACCTCACGGCTCTCGGCAGCGCCAACAGCGCACCTTAGTAAAATGGAACTGCAGTGGGTCGTCCG
This sequence comes from Mycena sp. CBHHK59/15, assembly GCA_029204085.1. Classification (NCBI taxonomy): domain Eukaryota; kingdom Fungi; phylum Basidiomycota; class Agaricomycetes; order Agaricales; family Mycenaceae; genus Mycena; species Mycena sp. CBHHK59/15. The sequence continues at coordinate 88,584 of JARGXW010000443.1, read as the reverse complement.
TGCTCAGGCTGACGTTGAGCCCCGTCTTGAAAAAGTCCGGGAGCGGATTGCGCTCGTACGCGAGGAAGAGCGCGTTGTTGCTGAGTGGGCTCATCGCGATGCCGATCTGCTTGAGGTAGAACAGGTACTGCAGCGCGGGGACCTTGCGCAGCAAGATGCCGTGCGAGATGGAGTGCGACGTGAGGAACGCGGACGTGAGGTGGTCCGTGTCGCCCGCCTCGCCGGCGTGCGGCCGCAGGACGAATGTGTCTGGGTCGGGCCGATGTGATTAGCTGCCGGTGGGAGAGCGGCGAGGAAACCTGACATACTGAACCCCCGCTCGCGCCGCCAGTTGTTCAGGCTCGCCATATTGGCGAACATATAATATAGCCTGCACGAGCACATTATATAGTGCCAGGGATCGAGCGTTGGATTTGGCCCACCAGTAAGAATACGGTGGGTTTTCCTTAGTGTCCCAGAGGCGCGGGTACGGGAACTTTTTGTATATGCGGCGCTCTGTCTTGGATTCGTCGTCAACGGTATCGAACCCAATCACGCGCTGCAGGAACACGTGCAGCTCTGGGTGCGTCGTCGGGTCCTTCGTGACTTCGAACAGCGGTCCAAACACGTCTGCGCGGCCGATAAACAAACGGCGTGGATGTGATTTTCTCTTGTTAATGTACTCACTGCACACGATGTCCTGGAAGGTCGTGATGGACCCGTTCGCCTTGTAGACGTCGTACAGCCGCGGGACCTGGATGAGCCACCGGACGTTGTGTGAGTAGAGCTTGTTGTTGACGATCCACTTTGCGAGCTTGTCCCATTCGCTGGGCGACCGCCCGTAGATGCTGATCCGCCATTCACAGTTCTACCCATGCATTTTTTCCAACAGCAGTGAGCTATTGTTCGAAGACGTACCTGGTATTTACTTTGCTCCAGGTCCGTCATGAGCTCTGCCAGTTCGAACCCATGAGTTCTTTCAAGAAAAGAAATTGAATTCGTGCATCACCCTGCGTCAGCTCCGCGAGATAGCGGCCCTTGATGTAGTTATCCGTCTTGAGGAATATCTCGCGCAAGCGCGACTCGCCGATGGGGTTGTACTTGAGGTTGAACTTGTCGAACCGGTGGAACGAGTCCGAATGCGCGTGCATGTCGAGCGTGTCGATGGAGAGGTCGTACGCGGTGAGCTTGAGCGACTGGAACACCTGCTGCAGCGTAAGCTCCGCGCCGTCGCGGAAGATCACGACATCCTGTGGGCGGGTCAGCGGCGGCGCACGGGAGACCTGGGGCACGGACGTCGGGGCTGCGCTTCATCTTGGCCTTGATGAACCGTAAGAGGTGCTTCTGGTTCATGCTGCTCGAGTGGTGCACGTGCGTGTCGACCTTGCGGACGTTGTAGAAGTCGCTGGGGGCAGTTCAGCAGGGGCGCGCAGACGCTGTGCGAGTTGTACCGATGTGGGACTTGCTGTGGCGAGCTCAGCACACCCATTCGACATACGAACGGCGCGCACCTTCATGTCCGAGAGCTCCTCAAACTCGTTCAGAAGCGTGTACATCGTGAACTTGCTCGCGAGGTACTTGAGCCGGCGGAACGCGAAGCTTTTGGTCGGGCCGTTGGAGATGACGCCAAGGACGTAGTCGAGGTCGACAAAGTACTCGCGGATGCCCGGGATCGCGAACACGGGCGTCGGCTCTGTGTCCATTTTTGCATCATCGGCGTACACCTGGAACACGCCCTTGTCGTCGATCTCGAAGCGCCACGGGTGCGCGCCGGGGATCGTGAAGTCTTCATTGCGAAAGCCGTTCGCCTTCGTGGTGTACGAGCCGTCGGAGCTGACGACGTTCGTTGTGTCCGTCCAGTGCCAGTGCGGCGGCGGCGGCTTTGGGTAGAGCTTCCACGGCTTCGGGCGCGGCGCAGGCGGCTGGTTCGACGCGTAGTTCGCGTCGGGGCGCACGCCGCAGACGCCGGCGGTCCTGTCGTCCAGTCCGGGAAAGCTCTCGTCGTAATGCCGAGGGTCGTCGCCGAGGCGCTGCCGCGACACCATCATATACTTGTCCCGCAGCTCCAGACAACGCTGGAACGACTGGAAGAGATGGGAGAGCTCGGAAGTGACGGTGATTTCTGCAGACAGATAAATAAGAGAACCTAGGGGCGGGGCGCGTCAGGAGAACCGGTGAAACTGTACAGTACTATGCAGCACTATGAAGTGATATTGCATAGGTAGGTCCAGCATTGTATACTTGGGGCCAGCACCGCACAGTTTCGCCATCCTAGTTCTCCTGATCGGCAAAAAAAAAAAAGCGCGCACCAGGAACCATGACCTCTTCCTTCATGTGCTTCTCATCCTCTTCCTCCACAAACGGGTCCGAGCCAGGGGGATACTCGCCCGGTGGCGCCGGCGACTGCAGCTGAGAGAGCTTGAAGCTGCCCACGAACGACGCAGCCGTCCCCTCCGACGCAGTATCGGACCCCCGGCGATGCGCCCAGTACTTTTCCTCAATCTGACGCGCGATATTGGACAAAAGATGCGATCCTCACAGAAAGCAAGACATACATGCAGCTGCGTCTTTTCCTCCGGGTAACCAAAGAAGCCGTCTCTGGCCGCGGGTATCGTGAGCTCGGGTGTGTTCACATGGGTCTCTGTGGGTGTGTCGGGGCCGTCGTGGGCATCTGTGCTCGCCATCGTGGCAGGAGGAAAACGGCGATCTCAAGGCAATCAATTGCGAAATTTGCGCCAGTAGTGGGTCGATCGCCGTCCGCGGCCGATAATTCTCTTGACTCATACGCTGACCATGCGGTACACGCTGACCTCCCCAGCGTACTCGTCGTATCTCGTCTTGGAACATAATGTCTTTCAGCCCGGCCCAGAATGCGCTTGACTCACAGTACTGACCATCATCTCGGGGATTCTCAGGGTGTCCGATGGCTTGCGATTCAGACTCGATGTTCACCGTTCAGCTCTTCAAATTTTTTCGTCTAGCCCGCTCATATCGAGTCTGTTTCTATAATCCTGGGACCCTTCTCCCGCGAATGGCTTAAATCTCGATTATTCATGAAACGAGAACCAAGCAGCGTGGCTGCTCAGGCTGGCTGTTATTGCCGCGCCATCCCTATCTCAGGCCTTCTCAGGCCCCCACCCTCGCGTTGTATATAACACAAATCTCAGCCGCACTGACGCCTTTTTATTCATGTCGCGTCGCGGTCGCGACTCTCCGCCGTAATCAAGTTTCCGATGGTATCGAGCACGAATCTCCAAGCACGGTTTCTCGGAATGGATTCCAAGACCACCCCGCTTCCCTCGTGGCACCCACATACCGCTTTATGTACCCCTCTTCTGGACGGAAGGCCCTGCAAACCCTATGGCATGCTAGATCCCCCCTCCATCGCGCATGCGTGCACGCCCACCGCCGTCCGCCGTCCGCTGTCCACGGTGGCACTTGTGGCGTTGTGGAACCTTTGCGGCATGGTACAAATGAACCAACCCCTACTGGCTAGCGTCGCCTTGCACTTGCGCTCGGTGTACTTCTCGCGGCAGAAGTGCTGGGATTGGCACTGATTCGATTGTAACTTTGACAACGTGGTGTTCCAAGCAGACTTATGCATCTTCCTGCCCAAGTTAATCTGGCAGTCACGCAGCGCTCTACTCCCGGGGGATCTCGATGCACCTTCTGCGCCGTTATTCCTGTACAGTACTGTATTCAGATCTCTGACCAAAACGCAATTCTTGCTTCGCTCGGTCCGAATCACCCCTCTACATATACATCCAACGTCCTATATACAACACTGCACCCGAGGATCTCGATACGCCATTATCACTTCACAGTCTTGAGATCTCGGACCGGAATGCAATTGAATTGAATTGCTCTCTCTTCACAGACATCAAACATATTCACCCCAATCCCACCCATCTATCCATCCATCTACGCTGTCTGCTCGTTCCATGGCACCACTAACGGTGCACCGCAGATTCTAATTTCTCTGCCGGATCCTCCCGGACAGGCACTACGACCAGCCAGACATCCCACCATTTTCTCTGTTCTCGAGTGATCTATCATTCTGCGCCGCGTCTCTCGGAAGCCCTCCCCGTCGGCGAACCTTGTGTGGCAAGTCCGGCACCGGGGTCTCAAAAGCCTATTAGCGAGACAGTATATCGACTCCGAGCGTCTGTGTCTAGAACGCGCGCAGGATAGTCCAGCCTCGCCTCTCTCGGTACCCAACAATTCATGGGAACGACTGATTGGTTGGGCGCGGGATGAGCATTAGCTCATGCCTGGAACGCGGAACAAAAACACGGCGCAGGCGGGTGGGCTTGCTCGACGACATTTCACAGTTCTCACAGAACAATGGAGTCTGAGAGCCTGCAGTTGGGATTGATAAAGAATTTGATTGACGGACATAACGTGGTAATATTGCATCTATGAAGGGAATTGGGAGGGCGGGAGAAAATGCGCGTGTCGTCGACTAGTTGTTCGCTGATGCGAACGGGAACGGGGGCCATACCATGTTGAGCAAGTTGATCAAAAGCAGAGTGCCATGCAAACTGAGCAAAGAGGTAGATGCGATCTTGTACGAGTCTGTCGGGGACGTAGCGCTCAGCGATAACTGCGGCGGGCGCAAGGTGGACAGGTACAAAGGTTAGGTAGATCACCCACCTGACCCTCAGCTGGACAGTGATGTTCGATCTCTTAAGGCAATGAACTGCGGGGGTTTGATGATTCACCGTGTGGAATTCTTCCATTGCGTGCGTGTGTTCTTACATACCGACATTGTCTTGGTATGAACTTCCCGAGGTTGAACGTCGAACATCGTGTGGAATCCTCCAACTTCCTGCATGCGGTTTTACATATTTCGTTCAGGAAGAACATCACGAAGCCCCGGCATCCCACAACATCACGCCCTCCTCCTCGCGGCCTATCGCCGCGCGCAGCACGCCGGCGCTCCCCATCCCGCGCCGCATGCAGAACACCGCCGAGCTGCCCGCGAACCGCTTCCCTGGGTTGAAAATATCAATCCAGTATGGATTTTAATGATGTTGGAACGCCGAACGCACCATTTTCCACCCCGCCACGGTTACACACGACCACCAGGGTCTCGTCCTTTTTCCTCTCCCCATCCCCTTCCTGCGTATCCCCATCCTCCTCCCCATCCTCCTCCTCATCCTGTTCTCCATCTCACCCGGACCCAAATCCGACTTCCACCAAAGCGGCCCCAGCCGGTGCGCCCAGTACCCAATCGTGCTCGCGTCGCACGACGCGCGGGGCGCCTCGCCCGAGTCGAGCCACGCGGCGAGCAGCACGAGCACGTTTGCGCGCTGCACAAGGGCGTGCGACGCGAGTTCGTATCGCAGTATATGCGGGGGTCCGTGCTGCGACGACGACGATGACACGGACGAGGACAAGGCCGAGGAAGAGGAAGAGGAGGAGGAAGAGGAGGGGGAGGGGGAGTGCGAGCGCGAAGAAGAGGACGAAGAATTTGAACGCGCACGCGGCCGCGGGTTGGGGTTGAGGTCCATACAGATCCCGAGCGCGAGCGTGCCCAGCGGCGGGGGGAGCGCGAACGTCGCGAAGCCCGTGCCTGGGTGTGTGTTAGTACGTTCAACACGAAGGTGAGTTTTGTTGGTTCGTTAAGTAAGTTTGGTAGTTTAGAATGAAGGTGGGTTGGTTTATCAAATGAACAAATGTGAAAAAAGGACGCGAAGAAAAAACGAGTAGGAGAGAGAGAGAAAAACTAAACGCACCGGGGACCGCCCACGTCTCGTCCACGGGGAACAGGTGCGTCTTGCGGTAGCCGCCGACCCAGCGCCCGTCAGGCCCGAACAGCACCGCGCTGTTCGCGCCGTTCAGGTGCCCATCATCTTCGTCGGTTTCGTACGGCACGTTGCTTTCGTTCTCGTCGCGCGCGTCATAGGTTGGGTCGTTGCAATCAGGGCCACCCTCCTCCGCCGCGAGCCGCTCAGGGTACCCCGCGACGACGTAGCACTTCAGACGGGACGCGAGCTCCGCACAGAAGCGCGCCGTCGGGCCCGTGCGCGGGTGCTCAAGGTGCGGCGCGATGTGTGCGGGGCCGGAGAAGACGTAGCCTGCCATGCGTGTAAATTATATGGAGAGGGGGGGGGGGTTGGAGGGGGAGTGGAAATTGTGGAGAGAGGAGGAGACGCACCGCTGAACGCCATCTCGGGGAAGCAGACGAGGTCGACCGCGCGCGGTGCGATTCTTCGTGTTTGAATTCAGGATCCCATCCGACCATACAAATGAGAACACCACGCGAGCAATAACACCGACGGCGTCAGTGGCATGCGGCACGAGTGGGCAGGGGGAACGCGCACCCGCGGCACAGCTCGCGCGCACGCGCGATGTTTGCGTGGACTTGACCGATCTGGCGCGCATGAGTACGCAAACAGATTGGAGCGGTGTGGTGGGGGTGAGAGGTAGGGGAGATAGAGGTAGGCAGGGGAGCGAAAGGCACCACGGCGACGCACCTTGGGCTGGAACTGCACGACGGCGATGCGCGGCACCGTGCGCATCGTGTACACGTTCAAGTGCACAATTCCGCGGGTCAGTTTGCCGGGAGAGTGAGACAACGTTGGATGCAAGGTTGAATGCAAGGCTGAGCGAGTGCGAGGCGAGGTTGAGCACAAACGTGCCACACCGCGGCCAAACAACGCCCTTCGCCTAATCGGGAAATCATAACTTAAATGTCCTCGACGAGGAACTCTTTCGCCCCTGCGCAGTTGCGTAACAAACATGATTGCAATAGCCGGGCACGTTCTTGCTCGTTCTCTTATTCAAAAGGTTACGGCAAGTACTGACACTGTCGAGTTCGTCCTTTTTTTGGCCCCGCGTCAAGGAACCGTACACCGCCAATGGTCTCACACGTGGTCACAGGCTGGACACGACATGTGTGCCAGATGTGGATGGAGACTGGCGACCAGCCGATATCGGGCTGGATTCCAGGATCAATCTCCTATGGATCCAGCATGGGTCCAGGTCTGGCTGGTGGCCAGCTGTCCGGGCCAGCTGGGTCACAGGACGGTTTATCGGCTGGCTTCCGGTATGTATATGACTGGATTTACCGTGTAGATAAGCTGTCACCCGCTTGTAAAATGGCACAAAATCATATATATTGGGGCAACGAAGGAACAAACTTGTATGTAGCCAGTCTATTGAGCTTACTGGTCAACCCCGGGCTGCGGCGCCACCGGGGACTGCGCCACCGCAGGCTGCGGCGCCACCGTCGTTGCCAAGTCTGTGGCGCCGGCGTCGATGAGGTCGTCGACCTCTTGCTGGAAGTTGTCAATGCCAGTGTCATTGATTTCATAATCCTTGACGCCGTGTAGCTCCTGGTCCTTGGTCAGAATGTGGCGGAAGGCCCTAGAAGGTGATAAAGTCAGTGTATAGATTACGACCGGAGGGAAATGGACATACTTCGTAATCTTCTTGGCCTTGCCTTGCGCTTGGGCCCGAATTTCGGCAAGGGTCGAATCAAGCTTGTCCCAAAATTTTGGCCCGGACTCTTGAAGATAGACTGAACGCTACAATAGTCAAAAAATCAAAATGTATAGATAAAGAGCCGTTGGAATCCCTGCTTACCATAAGAGCGACACGCGCACAGAGCTCGATAGTGACGGTGCACTGGGTGCCGTCGACAAAGATCATAGTGAGCTTGAAGATGTTTTGATGCTCCGGGCCCAGCGCTATCTTCTTGTCGGCTTTGTTAGTCTTGAGGCTGGCACCCAACTGCGGCCGAATGAAGAGTCAGAAGTGCTTCCGTCCTTGAAGACAAAACATACTGCTTTCTTGAACTTCGCACGCAATTGGGTGAAGGCCTCTTGCACCGCTGCAACGACTTTGGCGTAGTCGGCCGGATTGTTCTCGATGCCGGGAGGGAGATCGAAACAATGTTTTTTGAGAATGTTCTAGATGACGCTAGGTATGAGCGACAGAAGGTAAACACACGACACTGCACTTACAAGGAGAGTGTTGGTGGGGACAGCGCCCTTGTATGCACTGATTTTGCTTGAAAGAAGAATGGCAGCAGCGTAATTATGTAAATTTTTCTGGTCCGACCTCAGTAGCCTCTCGGATTCACAGCCAGATAAAAACATACTTCGAGGTTCGCCGAGACTTCGAAGGGTGGCTGCGCTGTCACAATCGCGCTGAGTTGGTTTGAAACATGCAAGATATTGGCCAAGATTTTTGCATGGCGGAACGCCGGAGGATCCTTTCAGAACATGGTTAGACCACAAATGATACCGGTGCAAGACAGATGAAACTGACGTTGATGAGGAGAGTAACCTCGGTGGTTTGGTCCACACGGAGCCTCTTCTTCTCGGCATAGCGCTGCACAGCAGAGACGGTGTTTTGGTTGGTGGGAACCAAGGCTGAGATGTTGGTGGCGGTCTCATCCTCGTTCTCAGAAGTGTTCCCATCCATGGTAGCATGGGATCGCTTCTGCGCATTGACGAGGGCTGGTGCAAGAGGAGAGTCCTCGTCCATGGCACCAAAGACGTCACGGAGGGGATTGGGGGAGGGAGTCGCAGGAGCAGACGAAGGCATTGGCAGGAGGGAAGGAATGGGGACGTGGCAGCACATCCGCCAGCTTTTAGGTGTGCTCGCGACTCCACTTTTGATTCCGAAATTTTGATAAGCAAATAGATTTTGGAAACGGTGGAGACACTGCTGACGACGGGCACGGCGACCCAAGTGGCGCAATCCAGGCACAGTTGATGATCAAGAGGGCTTGAGATTGAGTCTGCACTTGGTCTTTTCTTCAATGCCGCCAAAAGGTAGCGGAAATTTACTGAGCGAAGAAGGTACCAAATTCCGCACTGAAAAGAAATCTCAGAGGTGCTGACCATTGTGGTAAAGACTTCATATTCAATGAAGAGCGAACACGAGTCCAGTGTAGAGCATGCTCCATGGGGGTTCCGGTCGAGCGGTGCACTTGGATGGCCATCAAAAGTGGAGCAAAACATCTGCGGTATCCAGAGCACTTGAAGGCAGTGGGGCAGGTTGAGGCTGCGAGAACAAGGGCGGCGGAGCTTCAGAATGAGAGACGAGCTGAGTCGTCCGCTTCAGGATTCCGAAATTTCACATTCGCGGCACCCCAGCCCATCAGCGGTCCATCTGCTTCCCGTGCGTCTAACGGCCGTAGTCTTGCTGAGACTGAGATGTGGGAGAAATATGCCATACATGGGGCCGACTTCAATGCAGGCGAGGACGCAGCAGATCCAAACACCCAGCACGAGAGGTTGCGCAGACAGGCAGAGGTCTTTGGCTTGATGAATGCCGAGGCTGTGGCCAGCAAGTTGGGGTTTGGGGGCCGGGATGTTGAAGAGGAGATCATGGGTGAGGATGAAGAGGAGGACTTTTTGAGTGAGATAATGCGCAATGCAGGTGAGCGCGATTGTCAAGTCCGGATGGTTCGTTTTCGTCCCAATCGGGAAGTTGATGGCATGTCACCTGACCGGAAACACGTTTCCGCTTTCTCCCTCCCGCTCTCAATTGGTCGGGAGTGGAGATTTTTGGAAGCCCTGGACATTCCTTCAATAAATCTAACATCTAATGTCTTATTTCTGATTTTTCTATTCAGCCCTGGAAGAGCCTGATCCGGCCGACGTCCAGTCTGATGGCCAGCCCGCTGTCCCGTCTTCTGAATGGTTTCCGTATCCCACAAAAATGGTGCGATGCCTTTTAAGAGAATTTAGGACCCTTGTACCTCTCTTGAACTGTTGGTCAGATGTTTCTCTTGGATACTTTGGACAATTTGCCCAGGTTGCGGGTCTCCAATTCACTTATGCGCGTATTTCTTTGGGTTTTGAAGGAAGCTCGGTGCAAAGATGTTCCTTCCTTTGACCATCTCCGGCGAGTTCAGAAGCAGATTCGAACCGACTCCGGAATCCCAAGTATTCCATGCAAGTCGGCTCTTGGAAATGTATTTTTCATGAATGATCCTCGGGCCATTATTGCTCAGGTAAATTCTATGTGTTCACCGGATGTAGCACTAACTGGCCTCTCAATAATATTCAGGATTGGTCCAACCCAACCACTCGTAAACTCATCCACGTGTATCCGGAAATCCCGGAAGACGGCATTATTCGAGAGATCTGGCACGCGCAGAAATGGCGAAAAAACATGGACCTCGATGTTCTGAGTCCAATGTATGACGCAGGAGCCTCCCATTACTATGTGAATGAGGTTGCTCGTCTGAAAAATGGCAAGTTTGTTGTTCCTATCCGTTGGGTCCTGTTCCGAGGCAAAGTTTATGCGGATGCATTTTCGGTCACAATCAACAAAGAAGTGAGTAATACCTTCTCTTGCGAAGTTGCGGTATGCAGCCTCTAACTAATTTTAAAGAACGAGGCCACTGTTGTGGATGGGGCTACAGTGCTCATCTGTGCGAATGATCTCGATAATAATTACCTGGATCTCCAGGACCAGCACGCAATTCCCGAGTGGAGCGGTATGCTACCTTTAGTCTAAATGATGTTGATTGGACATTAATAAGCACTGTAGCTCCAACTGTCGCTGCAGGATACCCAGAACGGATGCCGAATCCGAAGCGGGCAATTGCCAGGGGTCGTCCGCTGTATCACAGCTTTGTTGATTATTTTGGGGATGATGTATCTGGTAACCGTTCCAAGTCGTGGAACAAACACTGGAACGCATACATGACCCACCGTAATCTGCCGCGGAAGCTTCTTCAACAGGAGTTCCACGTACATTTTGTATCAACGTCACCAAACGCAAGTATCTCCGAGCAGTACCGAGAATTCAAAAACACGGTCGAGTCCATACAATTTATTTTACTCTTCATTTACTTCTCTGATATTGTCGTTGGTAGATCCACACATACGGAACCTGTCCAAGTACAGGACGAGTCGGGTGACACAACCTGTTTCTGTATCTATGTCAACGGTGGCCCATCCGATAATCCAATGCAGAGCGAAGTCTCAGGGCATATTGGTGGGAAGGGGAACCGCTTCTGTCGTAAATGCGAAGTGGGGGGTACACAGAAGGAGAAATCGACAAACGAGGGTTATCACGCTCTATTCGAGGCAAGAATTGAATATGGTTTCCTGGCTTGACTCCATACTCATACATTTGAAAGGCCGGAACCCCTCGCACAAAAGAGAAGATTATGGCCGAACTGGAGAACCAAGTAAAACTCGCCTGCTCTGGCGTTGCCAAACACATCAAAGACTCTCAGACTCAGACGGGAATTAAAGATATGTACACACAGTACTGGATCGACCAATTGCTCTCACGATTCAAAGAGATGAAGTTCAGTGAACCAAATCGGTCCGACCAGGACATCCAGGCAGAACTAATCCAGTGGACCGTGGATAATCGCGACAAGATCTATAGCGCATTTCTGAGTACAGACGGTAGTAACCTTTTCTGTTTTGTTTCCACCCTTCTGCTACTACAACTAATTGACAGGCTTCGATCCAACCAAGGACACGCCGGTGGAAATCCTACATACCATACTCCTTGGTGTCGTGAAATACATCTGGCACATTTCGCACACACCCTGGTCAGCGGAAAATAAGAAGTTATATTCCGTCCGGCTCCAATCTACGGCCACAGACGGGCTCTCAATACACGCTATCCGAGCGAATTACATCATGCAATACGCTGGATCTCTTATTGGCCGTCAATTCAAGACGATCGCCCAAACAAATGTTTTCCATATCCATGGCCTGGTAACCAATTATCAATTCATGGCGTGGAAAGCGGTCGGAGAACTGACAGCACTGCTATGGTTCCCGGAGATAAGAAACATCGAGGAATACCGGGTGCGTTGTCACAATGGAAATTCCATCTTACTAATGTTGAAAATTACTGGCAGCGAGATCTCAAAGTCGCCGTGGCCAACGTGCTCGATATTTTCTCCCTCATAGATCCCTCCAAAATCATAACCAAGATCAAACTTCACTTGCTCGCACATATAGACAACGACGTCATCGAATTCGGTCCTTTGGTGGGGGTTGCAACTGAAATCTTCGAATGCTTCAACGCCATTTTCCGCTACTGTTCTATTCTTTCGAATCATCTTGCCCCAAGTCGCGATATTGCGCTTCAACTTGGTGACCAGGAGGGTCTGAAACACCGCCTGACTGGCGGAATGTGGTTTTGTCGTGCCGTCAACGAATGGCGGAGAGCCGGACCCGGTGTCCGGCACTTCATGTCGGCACATCCAGTCTTGCAGCGACTTCTTGGATGGAGTGAACAGAAAGCTTTGAAACACGGTGCGCTGAAATATCCGTCTCAACAAGTATGTATTAATTACTTCAAGGTGACACAAAACTTGAACGGCTCAAGAGAGGTGAAAAGAAACGATCTGTCTATGCCCTCAAGTCCACGACTGCCGCGAAGGCAGTGAATTACGGTACCTATCTTGCAGATTCAACATGGAGTCGATGCTTGTCCGTGGTCGGCGAATCTTTGGATGAGTGTTTCGCCGGATCGTGGATTTTTGCTCAGTCAGCAACTGATGCGGTGAGTGATCATTCAACAAGCATGTTTCCTAGCTGATGCGTTAGTATTTTCAGAGTGCCACAATATCAGGGCGGATTTCGGAAATTCTAATCAACAACGCCGCCGCTGGTGTGGTCGTAGTAGAAGTTTTCCAGGTTCTGTCTGTGCGTGACGACATCTATGGAATGCCGGTATTGGTTCGACGGGATGATGAGACAACCTTCATGATTTTACCAGCCAAGGTATTCAGCTTTGCGAACCGACGGGAGCGGATATTCAACGTTAAGCTACCACAGAATATCAAATTCAAGGTCAATGTTCAGCACGACTGTTACACAGCAAAATGCGAAGCGACGGGCGAGCGTCCACGAATGCAAGAACGTGTCGAATCAGACGACACTGAAAAGTTTATCATCCATAAATCCTTGGACCGGTTTATTATAAACTCTCATGCCTTTCATAACGCTCATCTACTCCGAGCAACGCTCCCACGCGATCTTCTCGCTCCAATTCCGCTCTTTGAAAATTGCAAGGAGAAGCACGACGAGTTTGCCGCCACGCTACGCGAAAATTGGGCGGCAAAGGCTGCAAAACGTAAAGCGGCGGCTGCGGACGGAAAAAAATCGGGCGCGCGCAAGAGGGCTCGAGCCCAAGCCGACGACGATGAAGCTGAAGAACCTGTAGCTGGTCCCTCCAAAAAACGTCGCAGAACAGCTGTTCCACGGTTGCCGGCTGAACCGTTGCTGGAAGGCGAAGGACTGGTAGCGGGCCGGGCTAAGCGCACAATCCGGCGAACAGAGCGTGCCAGAGCAGCGGACGACATGAGTGAAGATGATGGGGATGGCAGGGAATCCGACGCAGATGATAGCGACTTGTACGGTGCCTCGAACGATGATTATTCCGATTAAATATATTTTATTGGTAAGGTGGCTTCCAGGTACTATATATAATGGACACTACCTGGAGTCGAGCTGTAGACCAGCTGGCTGCCCAGCTGGAATATTCAGCTGGACACCAGCCGGCACCCAGCTGCCGCCAGGACCAGCAACAGCTGTCAGCCATGTGACCCCTCCAGGTGGAGGCATCATGCGGGCACTTTGGCGGTGTAGTATCAGTTTCACCTAAAGCCGGCCGCTCAGATCAAAAATTCGTGAAAAGTTGGATAGGTCCGACGAACCCGAGAAATTTTTATGGGACCTGTGTATGTATTTAATTATCATAGCACCACCCGGAGAGGAATGGTCGCCACAGTTCACGCAGATTACCGGGACGCATTGCGTGCTTGAGAATTTGGATTTCGCACAGATATCTATTTGCAACATAAAATCCGCGCTAAACAAATCAAGGAGACTCTTCTGTGCTGTTGCTCACGCAGCCCGGCGGTGGCTTCGGGAAATTAAGAGAATTGGGGTCGCTGTCAAATGCAGATTGAATGAAATCATGTAGTGCCGTGTAGTATCCGTCTGTCGTAAATACCTTATTATACAACACGCGATACTGTCCAGAATAGAATTTCCGTGCTGTGTCCTATCATATTCATAATGGCCTTTTTGTCCGGCACGGGTATCCAGTTGTATATAGAAGCGTCTGTGTCTGCGGGAGACGGTTTGTCCGGTGGCCGTGCTATATAATACTACTTGGGGCAGTCACTCCAATCGCGTGTACGATGCAGACGAGCTATTAGCGATTACGGTCCGTCTTCGCTGACTGTACTTCCCGACTCGAACGCCACCATCACCGCGACGTGCACGTCTGCTGGAGAAGCTTCTATGTATGACATGATATGATATGACATCAATTACCTGTATCCCAAACGCCGAACACCCTTCTGTGCTGGCGATCACGCAGCGGCTTCCCGAACTTCTAAAAAATTGGGGTCGCTGTCAAACTGAAGCGCTGTCGGAAATATGTTACAGCACGACGTGTTGTGGGAAGCATGAATATGACAGGATGAGAAACAGGCGGGTTTGTCCGGTGCAGTAGGCATACTAGTACTACTTGGGCAACTGGTTCTCTCTGAGTTGAGTGCCATGCGATGCAGAACCCGGGGTCAGGGGCCGATGCATATTCTTTTAGATCATCGCGGAATCAAACTCGAAGTAATTCGCGACGCGTGCTCGGGGGGAAGCTGCGGCCATACCAAGCACCACAGACGCCGAACACTGCTGGGAGGATTAATATTATTCAGCTCGGGGGGAGGGGGGACCTGCACAGCTGAATTGGGCAATCTCGTATAATTGCAGCAGCGCTCGAATAGTTGGCTAGGGCTTCTGAACCCAAGAAAGGATTACATACAAACCGGAGAGGAATACCCGACAGTCTGAATTTAATTAGATCTACTCCGCACGGTTTACAATTACCAGGAGTAATTGTGTTCGCACAGATATGGACTCGGCGGACAATAGCAAACCCGCGTTGTTACACGAATTAGGGAGGATTTTCTGAAGCTGTTGCCCACGCAGCAGTTCCCTCCATCAGCCATTTGACAAATAACTTGCAGCGTTTTTGGTCTTGTGAGCTTGTCGACATGCTCACAAGGTCTAAAGTTAAGAAAGAAGAAACACCCCATTGAGATGGGGTATAACGCCTAGTGCACTCCCCGAGGGAAAAAATGGGTGGGAATTTTCGACCTTGTGAAAATTGGGACTTGGAAGTTGGTTAACGTTTGCGACGGACCTTTTTTGGCCTTTTTTGGCCTCGCACAAGGTCACAAGATGTCTGCCAAAAGTCTGCATCTACAGTACGGCAGGGAACTTCGCGAGATTCGAAAATTGGGGTCGCTGTCGAAACGAAGTACACACGCAACGGGTTTTGATCAGACCCGCAGCGTGAGTGCTTCCCGAGCATTGATGTGGTGTGCGTAAGCTGCTATGATATGATATGAGATTATCCAAACGCCGAACACGACCATCTGATGCGATACGCAGGACGCCTCTCAAATCGAACAGTTGGGATCCCTGTCAGATGTCGAATTAACCGAAATAGCGCGTGCGGGTAATTTTGTTTTGTTCGCGCTCCGATGCTCGGTGGGTGGTTGGATTAACGTCGCGCGCGCCTGCTGTACGGTTCGAAATGGAATTTATGTGCAGCCTTGCTTAACGGCAGAGCAGAACCGCGTTGTAGGGTCTGTATATGCATATTACTAAGTAGCACACTTGGCATCTGCTCTCTCTCTCTCTCGAAATAAGTACACCGTATGGATATTCTATCGTTTCCCCTTACCGTTACCGTGCGTCTCGGAGAAGCGTCGATGATGATGGCATATCAATCACCCAACGCCCAACACGGCCAGCTGCAGGATTGTTTGACGTTTGTCATTGGGCTTTGGTAGGAACCAGCCGAGCCGGGGGGATAATTACGACAGTGATTGGTAGGACTGACCAACCAATGGCTGGTATGTATAATTATAGGTGCGGTGAGCGGTGGTGTGCTTTACTCCAGTTTCACTTGTACTCCAGCGTCCATTGTGCTCTCTTGAAGGAAAACCTGCGCGTGCTCCAATACCAAAGCAGCGGCCTCCGGAGAGCTGCTATGGTCTCATACCATATTGTGCCGAACGCGGCTGTGGATTTTGGCATTGGGGTGTGACATTAATTTAATTAGCATGACTGGCCCCAGCGGCGTGGTGGCCACGGTGGCGATTTCGTGAACGGCTGTAATTGCAGGGTGAGCCAGGCGAGCGGTGGCGTCTTCTGAACCGAGTGTTGGCGCAGGACAGGGACAAGCTGTGGGGTGGAAGTTTGAAATACGATCGAGTTTACAGGATAGAAGACATGCAGCGGTCGGTAAGAAGGTGGAGGAGGCACTGTGAAGAGGAAAGAGGTCCTCGACGCTGCGTGCGGGAGGTGGTGTGATGGAAGAATTGTTTGTATGCCGAGCGAGATCTCGCGGGAAAGGAAAAGGAAAGAGCAAGCGAGGTGGAGCGTTGAGAGAGGATGTTGAACACTGGGCCGACGTTCCCCGACGGTGTTCCTAGTGGCGCACAGGAGGTTGAATCTGGCATTGTTCAAGGCCATGACAGGCAATATCCCCAAAGAGGACAAGAAGCGTTGGCCGGCGGCGAGAGTGGGAGTGGGGTAAGTGGTGCCTGGCGTGAACGAGATTCGCGGTGATAGTGGGTGTGACAGATGTGACACAGGTGTGACACAGGAGTCTATATATGCGGGGATAGATGGCAAGATCTGCGTCTGATGGATGACGCCTATCGCCCAAACACATGCACACAACCTGGCTCTCCTCTCTCCTCCATTCGATGGGCAACGCACCGTCCAGCCGCCGCCTACCACGTCCTCCACGACCCCCGCTCGTCGACCGCAGAACACACCTCCCGCCGCCCCCGCGTCAAGGCCGCAAAGTCCGCCCCGGCCCGTCGCCTCCCGTCTCCCCGCCCAGCAGCGCCGCCCCGCCCGCTCCCCCCACCCGCCAAACCGCCTGCGAAACCCACGCCCGACAAGCCCGCGACGGACCCCGTGCTCCGCCCAACCGCAAGAGCCTCGACCTCCCGGCCTCCGCCCCAACCGCAAGAGCATCGACCTCCCCGGCCTCAACAACTTCGCCGCCCAGGCCGCCGGCGGTGCACGCAACCTGTCGGGCCTCGCCGAGCGCGGCCGCCAGTGGCTCCACCGCGAGGGCTCCGCGCGCCACACGCCCTCCCACAACCAGCACGGCCTGAACGGCTACGGCGGGCGCGGGCGCGGCAGCACCCCGCCGCGCAGCGCCGCCATCGCCATCCCTGGGCGCTCCCCGCACAGCGCGCGCAGCGGCGATGAGGAGGCGGAGACGGGCTATGGATACCACGCCCGTGCGGGCATCGCGCGCCGCAAGGCGGAGCATGCTGCGGCGAACAACCACAACCACAGTGGCGAGGAGGAGGAACGTCGCGGTCGCAGCCGCGACCGCTCACGGGGCCGCGAGCGCGAACCCACCAGTGGCCTGCGCGCGCCGTCGCCGTCCGCTCCCAGTCACACTCGCGGTCGCACTCGTCTGCGTCCCCGCAGCGCTACCACGAGGTGCGCTACGAGCACGAGGAGCCGCAAAACGAAAACGCGGCCCGCCACGAGAAGAACGAAAATGAAGCCCGACACGAACATGCACACGCACCCGCCAAGCCTGCGTATGCACAGGAGATCGTCTATTCGACGATCCCGCTCACCATCGGCGCGAGTGCGCTGATTGGCGCGCCAGAGGGCGACGGTGAGGAGCCTGTCGCGGCTGTGGTGGATGAGATCGTGGGTGGTGAGTCGTCGTTTTGGTTTTCCAGTCTTTTTTTTCGTCTTTTCCCCCCTCCTGCGTCCAACCTCGTATCTGTGCTCATACTCGTGCTCATACTCCCCACCCGTCACTACCCTGGTTCTCCCACCCGTCACTACCCTGGTTCTCCCACCCATCCCGCCCTCCTTTTTTATCTATATCATACTGCCGCTCTATCCGCTCTCTATTTAATTCGCCTCCCCCTCTCCCCACCTCTTTTTCCATCCCCCTCCATTCGGCTCTCACCTCCAAATACTAACCGCCCTCGCTTCACAGTGCCCCCACCAGCCGAGCCCCCAGCTCTCCAGGCCGTGCCCATCACGTGGCGTGGGCCTGGCGCGGAGGTGTTCCTCATCCGCGCTGGCGACGGCGATTGGACGGGGAGGAGGGTGATGGAGCGGGAGTGAGTGGCTTTCTGCTTGGCTCTTTTTCTTCTCTTTTCTCTTCCTTTATTTTTTTGTGTGTGTTCGCCGTTCCTCTCTCTGGGTTTCGGTACCTCCCCTCCGCACCCGAGCCCCTATCTCACACACTGGCACCCACCATCGATTACCACGTCCTCTGCGTTGCGACGTGCCGTTAACAGCGTCGCGTCGTCGTGCCGGTGGTCCGACGTCGACATACGCCGCCCATAGCGCGCAGCGGTGGTCCGACATTTACCGCCGGAGTACAGAACTCCGTGTGTGTCTGGCGGGGATTGGGCGCGCATGCGATCACGCTGGGCCTCCGCGGATCTGGGGCTGTGTCGTTGGCCTGGGGTTGTGTTGCTGTTCGCCATGCATCTGTGTCATCCGCGAAGCGCAACGGGGCGCGTTTATTCTTGGACGGGATGGGACGGCAGCGGCGATCACCACAGCACCCATCATCATCATACGTCACACATTACGCACTACACACCCCGCCGTCTTTTTTTGTGTTGATTGTCTTCGTTTTTCGCATCTTTTTTTATTATCTGCCTATCTACTTTGTTTTTTGCGTTCTCGTTCTTTTCTTCTCCGTTTCTTTGGTATCTCGCGTCATTCGCATTCTTCGGTATCTTTCGTTCGCGTTCGTCATCTCTCGCATTCTTGTTCTTTTTAATCTCGCCATTCGCGCTCTTTTGTGCATGCTCCCTCCCACCGCTCGCCTCCACGCTGACCGCTTTTCTCGCAGGTCGCCCACCGGCCCCTTCACGACGACCGTGCACCTCCCGCCGGGGACGCACCACTTCCGCTTCATCGTCGACGGGCAGACTGTCACCGCGCCCGCGACAGACATACCAAACGCGGTCGACGACCAGGGTTTTATCGCGAACTACGTCGCCGTCCCCGGACCCGCAGGCACCACACCCCCGCGGCGCCCACTACCGGCGCCGCATCCAGCACGCCGCGCACCGCCGCCCCAGGCACGATCCCGCGTGCGGTGGGCGCGCCGGGCGGGCGCCGCCGCCCGTCGCTGCCGATGCACCCGCACCCCGACGGGAGCTTCTGGAGCGCGCGCAGCAGCGTGGGGAGCACGGAGGACGTCCACGCGCTCGAGCGCGCGGCGCGCGCACACAGCACGCGCACGGGGCGCGACGGCGCGGTGTGGACGAGTGTGGTGCCCGAGGCGCTTGTGCGCGCGGCGGCGCAGGAGGAGGCGTTCCTCGACGCGCTCGCGCAGCAGCAGGCGCAGGGGAGCGGCAGCCGCGGGCGGCCGATTGCGCTGAACGGGTTCGTGCCAGAGCCGAGCATCCCGCCGGCGCCGCGGCTGCCGCGACACCTGGAGCGCCTGATTCTGAACCGCCCGAGCCCCGGGGTGGTGATTCCGCGGGTGGGGACGGTCGCGCCTGGTGCGGGGAGCGCGGCGAATGCGGTGGGGACGCCGCTCGCACCGGCGCTGCGGGTGACGACGGCGAGCGGGACGGACGTGAGCGTGCCGCTGCCCTCGATGACTGCTGTGGCGCACGCCAATGCCAATGCGAATGTCGACGCGGGGGAGAAGAGCAGCAACAGCAGCGAGCAACAACAGGTGCCGCCGACGGCGCTGCACCCGCAGTTCGGGAGCGTGAACGGGAACGTGCCGATCGGCGGGGGCGCGAGCAAGACGACGCCGGCGGGGGGCGCGTCGGCGGGCGTGGCGCTGATTGCGGACGACCCGTCGGTGCTGCAGACGCCGTCGCATGCGGTGCTGTACCATCTGTGCACGAGCTCGATTAGGGACGGGATGATTGCGGTTGGGGCGTCGACAAGGTATCGGCAGAAGGTGCGTTGTGTTCGCGTTTTGGGTGGGGGAGGTGCTGATTTGCTTTGTGAACAGTACCTGACGACGGTGTATTACAAGCCGGCGAACCCTGGGCAGAGGGAGTAGGCGGCGCCTGCGTTCTCCCCCCATCCCCGCCCTCACTCGCTTCGTCTCCGTCATCCACATCCGCACCCCCGCACCCCTCCCTCCGCCTGATTTATTATCCGCCGTTCGTTCCCCCACCCACCCACCCTCGTGCATGTTGTCGTCTGTCGACTGTTGTTCTCGCTGTTGCTGTTGATGTTGTTGCTGTTGCTGTATTCTGCTGCCTCCCCACCCCCACTCCCACATCCACCTACGTATCTATCGCGCACCCATACGCCACCTTGTTGACCAAAACCGGCGACACCACGGCTCTAGAGCGGGCGCAGTGTTGTGCTGTCAGTGCGTCAGTGCGGCGATGTGTTGTATCGTGTATGTATTGCTGCGTGCAGCTGTATCGGCCATGGACGCTGGGAGGTGTGTTTCCCTCCATCCCCTCTCCTGCGAACGATAGCTAACGGTGTTGAAGCTAGAGCTCGTCCCGGCGCCCGCCTTCTTCTTAGACTTGACTGGCTTGACACTGGACGATGATGACAAGACAAAATTTGGAGCGGACGGATGCGCGGAGGCCGCGAAAAACACGCTATGACGACTGCTTCTTTGCGCGCTGCTTGCTCTCTCGCTCATGGACTATCTATCCATCTATCCCAACCCAAGCCCACTCACTCACACTCACTCACTCATTCGTCACTCTTCTTGCATTTTCTATCTATCTTCATCCATCCATCTGTCCACACTATGCGTTCCGGTTTCTGATCTCTGTATGTATATACTCACGGTTGGCGTGCGCGCTCTGCTAGACGTGGCGGTGTGTTGTAGTAGGTAGGAGTAGGAGTAGGCGTATCTAATAGACTGGGGCGCGGGCACTGTATTGTATGATAATCCTATTGGTGCCGGTGTGATAGCGCTTATCTAGTTGTGCTTCCGCGGGAGCACAGAACAGAGGTTAAAGTTAAACAGGTCAGATTGGGTCCGTCCCTTTTCGCCTTCACTGAGTCACCTGCCGGAGTTGCTCGAACGTAGAGACTGGGAGAACTTGTTGGCGTTCATTCGCAGATCGGCGTGATGGACAGATCGGAAGCTTTCCATCATGTTTTCGAATCCTTTCTGGCTAGCGCTATGCCTCCAACTGTCCGGATCCTTGTGCAGGCTGACTTGGGCTTGGGTAGACCCTGACCGCCAAGACGGCGCAGCGTGACCTCTGCTGCCTGCTCCTGGGCGACCCAAAACAGTGATTTGCCACAGAGCTCACGCCCCGCTTCCCCAGCTTCTGTCGAACACCTTCCCTACTTCCATGTTACCACGCTCACTTCGTTTTCTGATGCGAAGCCGCCGTGGGACCTGCGGCTGCGTCCCCACCCACGCACGAACCACGCAGACTCACCCGGGAACGTTCTGTCCAACCCAACTTCTGTTTGGTGGACAATGGACCTCTGTGATGCCGCTGATCGCAACCCCTGCCATCTGATAACGCGCTAACGCTAACCGTTAACGTTGCCGCCATCGATGCCTTGGCGCGCGCTGGCGAGGAACCAAATCGTCGCCTGTGCGGGCGGCCTGACCCACAAGGGCCCATGATTATGGCTCTGGTGTCATATGTGGAACAAAAAAAAATTATTCAAAAATTATTCAAAAAGTCCATAGGCCACTTGAAGTGTTCAGCAGAGAGAAATCTTGCAAGTTTGTGTAGTCTACTTGGAAAGTGCTCAGGTTTAGTTTTGCCGATCGCGTGATCTCTTTTCCTTCGCGTACGTTCGAACCCGCCAGCGCCGCTATATGCTTTTTCATTTTGCAATTTTGTTTCTCCCTCTCTCACGTCTCAATAGACCTCCGACGCATCCCGCATCTTTCCTTCATTTTTGTTTTGCCATGTGTATACATTTTTCTTCCCGGATTTAACACTTCCACCCACAGTACCCAAACATGTAAAATTTCTCTTGCACAATTCCTTAGATCCTTAGACTGGTATTTCTGCAGACACCCCTTCCCATGCTGAATCTGAACCTAGGCAAAGTATTCAAATTCATTCCTCTCAACGCAAGATGTGGATCAGATTATATTGTGCTCACAGTGTTCTGCAAGTCCTCCCACGAATTTAGCTTCTTTTTCACTAAATTTGGCTCATTTTACCGGCCTGTGGCACTCCCCAACTCGTTCGAGGCCCAATTAATTTTACCCATGCCCTTGCGAACCAGATTCAGTGCAAAACACTCTTTTATTTTTATTGAATTTCCTGTGGTTCCGGGGGCACTTTTTTCGGCCTGCGGCGCAATGGTTCATCTATAATCTCAAGTTGGACCATACAACGTCCCCCAGCATGGCAGACTAGTGCAAAACTTGAGAAACAAGGTGGAATAGGGGCCTGGGAATGAGCCTGCGGCACGCGCCTCTGACAGCCCCAGGCCCAATTGGGCCTGGCTTGACAGCGGCATGTGCCTTTGACAGCCTCAGGCCCAATTGGGCCTGGCTTGACAGCTCCAGGCCTAATCGGGCCTAAGGTTGTTCCACACATGACACCAGAGCCATGATTATCCCTTTTGTACCGGGGTCCAGACAAAATTTTGAAAGAAAAAAAAACGAAACTTTGTTCCCAATCACTTTGGCCTACTCAGCCTGAGCAAAGCGCGGGAATATTAAAAAGTCCAGACATTTCACCAGATTGTCCAGGTTTTTGGTATCCGACCTCCAAAGGCATAATCTGAGAGTGTATTTGCAAATGCGAAACACGGTGGGTTTTTCTAACTGAGACTCGCTTAGTATTTCACCAAAAACTCGACGTCATTAGAGCTGTTTAGCAAACTTTTGCCAAGATGCTCTAAATTATTTGATTGGCTGAGGAGCGTGGAGCAGCCAATGAGAGGCTGAACAAAATCTCGCTTAAAAACTGCTAAAGAGCTCTCTCTATTAGCGAATTTAGCTCCACACCAGATTCTCCGGCCACAGTCTATTTATGGGACATGGCATATGTTGCGCGCTCTCGGGTGTACCTTTCAGCTAACACATCTCCCCTTCATTAATGGACAGCAGGAACATAACAAAAAGCAGTTCTCTGAGTGCCCAAAGCATTCCAGACGCACGGTAGAAGTCAAAGGTGTTCCGGTCACACTGCAGATGCCAAAATTCGCCTCGTATTTTTTTCAAGAAAATGCATTTTTTAGTTGCTACCGACCCCGCATCGTATTTAAATTGCGGCGCCCTGTATCGACGTCGACGTGGGGTGGGGGGCCAAGGCGTCGATCGTACAGCATTGATAGGAGGCTCGGAAGCTGGAGTGCGAAAACATCGGCCAGAGCTGGCCAGAGGCCGAAGATTCTCCGCCGCTCAAGTTAGGGGTAAGTACGGAATGCGCTGCATGTCCGTGCATGCTTCTCTCCGGCGGATCCACTGTGGTGTCGCGGCGTGGGGTCGTTACGAGATGTGTGTTCTCCGCCGGTGTCCCAAAGCGCGAGGGTGGGGGCCAAGCCTTGCGATGCGAGCAATACTCAGTTCATTTCCCGGCTGCAAGGACGGTGTTCGGGTTTTTCTCAGATACACCGAAAAATAATTATAGCAACATCTCCGCAGGGCAACAGAACATTCGAATTTCCCAGGCTCCACGGCGATAGTGAGAAGCAATTGCTTTTTTCTGCGCCGCTTCTGTTCTGTGACCAGTGAGGTGAAGGTCTGTTTAGGTACACGTAACAAAACAGCGCCCTTGTGTGGGTATCAATGCTGTCATTAATATTGTCTTCCGAGTCAAGGTTCTGTCTGGGCCATGAGGTGAACATCCGGCGTTTCGAGTGGGCCGGGAATAAATTGAAAAAGGCGCGGCAGCATCGTGTGCTATTGTATCTCTACACGCTCGGTTAGAGAGCCGTGCTTGGCCCTGGTTAACGAGTTACATCCCGATTTCGCATTTCCGTGACACGAGTTTATCGACTTCCTAATTGGGTGGCGTTGTTTGGTTTTTGCTTCGCTGCCATACAACACGTGGTCCTCAGGTTCGATCCAATGTCACGGCTAATGAAAAGTCCCTCTCTATAAAATTAAATACTTATCTCCGCCGTTTGTTCGCCGTCGGACCGCACACTCCGAGATTTTCCTCCACCTCTCTCTGTTTCCTCCCTACTTATTTTTTGCCACCATGTAGTACCCAAGAGTCATCCGTAATCAATGAGAAATACTAAGGCTAGAACTAGATACGCTCTTGTCAGCTCGGAGCTTCGCTCCTTGCCCTCGCTCACTCGAATCTCACGAAACGCAGTGACAACCAACTAAGATGTTTGTCCAAAAAATTCCGTATTTTGGGACTTTTTGTCCGCACCTCTTATCGGGCATTTTTCGGCCCTGAGATCCCACAGGTCAAGATTTTGTTGGAATTTCTACCAGCCCCCCCCCCCCCCCCCCAAAAAAAAAAAAAAAAACGAAAATTCGCCAAGAAAGCAGCATTTTTTGCCCCTGGGAAGTACATATACGTTCAGAGACCCAATCTTCGGTGTCCGAGTCAGCAGCTTTTCCTTTCTCCTTCCCGCACCCTTCCCTCAGGCTCTTGCCCCGAAAAATTCTATGGCTTCAACGGTATCATCTAGTGTCTTCAAAAGTAAGCCGTCTACATTACTGTGGGTATTTTAACACCAGCTCCGGTGAATTGCTTGCTATGAAAATTGCGTGTTGGACACGAAGGTTCTGTAACGCCTGCGCCGGAATGATGCGGAACCGACAGCCACCAGCGTGTGCTTGCCAACTTGCGTACGGATGTTTGGAGAGCTTGACAACTTGACCAAAATACACTGTCATCCCTAGAGTATACAGAAGGGAATTCTACATAAAATATGTGGATAGGTTGATTTTATTTCGCAGTTGGGCCACCTTCCAGAACACTTTTGGTGAATTTCCCAAAATTGTGGCCATGTTGTTTAGAAATGTTATCCGCCAGTGGTTCAACTTTGGCTAAATACAATTAGTCACATGGTCCGATATCTCCGTGTCACCCCAATTCTGTATTTGCATTAAACCACTATTAAACCCCCGTCTCTGTATTGTGAACCTCGAAACCGCGGCTGGGGAGGAACCTGTATAGAGGGTGGATTCGAGCATAGTCTTACTCCTCCGTGCGAACACCATCACCAGCCCGAACACATTTCTTCAGGACACTCGTGAACATGACGCCTACAGCCTTGGTACCAGACGACTTCCACTTCAGCTCCATGGGCACCACTGACGACGTGACTCGCTACGTCCCCGGAGGCTACCACCCCGTCATCATCGGCGACATCTTGCGCGCCCCCACAGGCACTTCGATTTGGCCCACGCCTCCCCCCACTATGACGTTGCCTAAAGTGGACAAATGCTGACCAATGTCGCCGCTCATCGCCGAGAGTGCCAGTGTGTCATAATGTAATGTTTGCATGTCTTGGGAATGGTTAGAGTGCTCTAATGGTTATGTGGCTATGGATGCAAATTACCTAATTATTGTGCAGTGCCTGGGTTCAAACCAGGTGTGTTTCTCTGTTGTTTTACTTTTTCTTCTACCCCATCCTTTATTTCGTTTTCCCCTTTCCGCTTAGCGTCTGTGTAGGATGCTGTTTCTTTTCACCTTTTTTTTCTCCTCTCCCACCACAGAAATCAGCTGGCACTAATATATATCTGAAGGTTTTATTGTAGCATCAATGTTGCTGTACTCTACTAGATGCATATGTAAGACTACTGAGCAGAGAAGACTACTGAGCAGAAAATGACAGCAAATTTACCTTAAAATTGATGTGGCAGATGTGTAAATTGTCTCTGCAAAAGGAGAACATGTCCATTGTCAACCTGACCTTTTAAGGCTCTTTGTAGCTTAAAATTCACAAAGGAAATAATTGAAATAGATCTGTAAATACACATTCTCTTTTTTTCAGTGAATGAAACTAAGAAAGTGACTTGAATGGATGACGAACCTGCACTGAACTCGGAACTCAGTGTCAACAATGACATCGTGATGACTAACACGTGCTGGGAAAGTGGCCACGTGATGTCATAGTGGGGGGGAGGCGAAGGGGATTTCGTTGGATTGTAATTTTGAAATTGCCCGGGTGAGTTAGGCAAGATCAATTCTGAGCATAGGATTTACGTTGGACTAAGATTGTTTGTGATGAGGGGTGCGGGCAGGCATCAGGCTCGTAGGGGTGCAGAGACTTGGGAGAGAGATATGAACGGCGTAGTTAAGCCGTTTGTCTAAGGCAAATACACTGACACTGGTTATTGTGCACTGTAAAATGATACAGGTCGAGATACATCAGCACAGCGAGGATAAACACCACCTGGGGGAGAAGAGATGAGCTGTGGCTTGAGGGTGGGATGGTTTTTTTCAAGACACTGGCTCTTCAATGTCGATTTAAAAGAGCTTTTTTCCTTTTTTCAAATAGGGTTGAGTGTCAGGAATTCCGGTATTTGTTCTGTGGTCAAACAGTTGATTATCTCTTACAGACCACCGTGATTACAATCAAGACATAGTTGGGTCTTTCTAGCTTAGACTAGGTGTTCAACAGCTAGTGCTATATAAGCCACCCGTTTTCATCTCTTCTTCCTTTCCCGGGGTGCACTGGACCCAGCCCAACGCTGGCCTCCGGACGGGTGGGCGCTCACTCCTGCTTCCCATCCTGCTCCCATACGGAGTATACATTCCGTCCCCTGCATGCTGCTATGCTGCTATGCTGCGAAACCACGCATCCCGACAAACCTCCGTCGCAGACGGCCGCTTCAACGGATCCAGGACAAGCACCTCCCTCAGCAGCCCAACCAACGCCTCGGCGTCTTCGTCGTCTGCGCATGCTTTCCTCAGCTGCTCCCGGTGTTCATTCCACCACGCAGCTGCATCACAAAGAGACGTGCTCGACCAGTGCGTCTACCACTGTGGAGGGACAGCAGTGGCAAGACCATGTGGGCAGGCAGAGCGCTCATCCCGAGCCCGCGAAAGAGGGGGGATCCGTACATGATTTCGTATATCTACGTATGCGTTGTCCTGTCATCTACCCAGGGTGGCGGGAACGAACGTACCATAGTGCCCAGAGCCCACACGTCTGCTGGGGGCTCCATCGTGGGGTTCTCGACTTTGCCGACAGTACGCGCAAAGGCTGTCTCCGGCGCGCAGGCTTCCAGGGCGCACTGGAAGCTCATGGAGTGCGTCCCAGTTAAGTGAGCTAAGTGACATCCGTCAACGAACCTTTCTTTGAGGTTTTGAGGGCACGGCCCTACCGCTGCCAAAGTCAAATATCTTGGCCTGCGGGTCGTCCATCTCAGCAATCCTGTCGTAGTATGCTGCCATGTCGCAGGGAACGACGAGGTAGGCGGGCAACGAGGGCAACAAACTCTTGGGATCAGTGGGTAGAACGACGGTCAGCTCGTACGAGTCCAGGTCTTGCATCACGTCCTCAGGGTCCTGCTCTGCGTGCTGTGGCATAGCGATGCCGACGTTGCCGAGGTACAAATCTGTGTTTGGTCGTAAGAAAAATGGACCTCGTCGGCTCACCTTGTCGTATCGTACCTCCGTGGACAATACCCGACGCATGGAGTTGCGCGACAGCGTTGGCCAGATCGTATGCGACCTTCTTGCACCAACTGACAGTGCGTGGAGAGGAGAGAAGAGATAGCACGGGTGCTGCGACATCTGTGACAAGAACAGTGTGTACGCCATTGGGACCTTGCATTTCAAAGACGTCCGCCAGTGTGAGGATGTGCGAAGAAGGCTGGCGCTGCACCATACGTAGGCATTCAGCTTCTTTGGTAGACAAGCCGTCCGCCGTGGCGATTTTGAGGGCGACGAAGGCCCTCGGTGCGTCCGTTTTCTCTGCGAGCCACACGGTGGCGTATGAGCCAAAGCCCAGCTTATGCATGACCCAGTAGGACGAAGAATCCAACGCGAGCTCGATTCGTAACAATAGGGATCTTCAGAGTAGCCCATTTCAAGCTCATTTCGAGTTCATTTCGTTTCCATTTCATTTCTATTTCACGGGGCAAAGAGCCCAAAATGAGAATCCAACTCTGATCTTGACGGCAAAATGAGCTCCAAATGAGATTTCGGCAGCTTCGGCACACCGATAAGTGAGCGGAGATGGAAATATACGGTCATGTGCGGCTTTTCTGCACATGCTGCGCTGATGCAGCCTGATGCCGACGCCCGTTACCACTATATGTTCAAACTCCGCTTGGTTTCCGGGTCAAATGCCGAAATGAGGTGACTTGTCATTTGGATTCGGGTTCGGTTCGGCGATGTCGGAGAAAGCGAAATAGGAACGAAATGGAAACCAAATGAGCTCGAAATGAGCTCGAAATGAGCTACTCTGAAGATCCCTAATAACGGATCGAACATGCACATGATTTACTGTTTCAACGGTGTGGTGGCGGCGGATGCCGCCAGAGGTGGCTGTGAGGCTTGTTGGGCCGGTGTTTTGGTAGACAGCGGTCATGTTTGTAGCCACGTGCTCATTCCATCTTGTCGGCAGCCCCAGAAGATCTCTGCGGCAGTGATCGCCGCACACCGCCACTCGGTCAGCCCCCGGACCGCCCCATTGTGGTGACAACAGAGGGATTCGAACCCTCGCCCCGGAGGACTAGTTCTCGGACAACAGCCTTTTTTTCTTTTTTTCCATCCGCGACCGCCACCATCTTTTAGGCTCTGGCTAGCATACGTCTCCCGCGTATTCCCACCGTGTACTTGTAATCCCCGCGTACCTGCATATCAAACTGTCGTCGACGAGCGTACTCCGCTCAGACACCCAAGCTCGTCAAGGATCGGATCCGATAAGCCCTAGGCCACGAGGAGGAGCTTTTCCGCCCCCCCCCCCAAACTCGCCCCTTATGCCCTTGGGCTCTCCCACGTCCCCGCTACTCGGCCTACCTCAGCTCGCACCGGCGGACATGATCACGCCCCCACCGACATCTTCGACAGCACCTCGCGCACCACCACCGCTCTGACCTTGCCCACCTAGACGCCTATCCAGCGCTCAGGCGCCCCCTCTCACCAGCGTATTTCCCACGCCCACGCCGCGTGCACCCCTGAATCCCCCTCCCAGCGTACAAAACCAAAACGCGACCATGTCCGACCTATACTTTTCGGGCGACCGCGACAAAAAGAACGAGCTCACCGTGGCGAACTTCGTGAAGCACCTCAATATCCTATACCGCAGCAACAACACACCCGAGGCCCAAAAATTCATTGATGTCGGCGACCGATTCGAAGATCAATCCGCCGCGGACAAATGGTACCTGGACCTGAAGAACACCGCCCTCATCCCCGCCGCTGCTACCGACTGGAATGCCTTCTGCGTTGCGTTCATCACATGTTTCAAGGGAGCGGACCCCGTGCTTAAACTGTGCAGTCAGCGTGAAGCTGACCTGTCGCGTATGCGAATAGGCATGGGTGAGCTCGCCACTGGGACCGTGGAGGTTTGCGGACGATGGGTGTACGCGCTTGTGGACTTCGTCGAGCGCCTTGACGATGCGATCACGGACGCGGGCGCGGCGGTGAAGGATGTCGGGCTATGGAACTTCCATACGGCGCTTCCCGCGGTGCTGCAGGAGGGTGTCGGCGTGAGAACTGCGGACTGGGCGGCGATGATCGCGGCACTCAAGGCCGTACCTCAAACAAAGATTGACCTCGCGGTAGCCGATTACAAGGAGTGCAAGGCGACGAGGGAGCAGGTGGAGAGTTTGACAAAGCAGGTCGGTGCCATCCGCATCTCGTCGCAGTCAACGTTCGGCCCCTCCACACCCGTCTCCACTGCGGGCCCCGTCATCGTTATGGCCAGCGCCGTGGCGCCCGCTGCAACCGATGCGCCTAAGGGCCAGCGCGGTGGCAGCGGGGCGGGCAACGTGACGGCGGAGCAGAAGGAGCAATTGCGAAAAATGCTCACGGAGTGCATTGCCTGCAGACACCCTAACACCGCCGCCGGCCTCGCCGCATACGCCGTGGATGTCCACTCTTGGTTCTCGAAATTTGGCGGGATCGCGCGCCCCCTCCTCCAGCTCGAGCTCACCGGCTACCCGTTAACCCCCGGCGTCCAATCCCCCTGCACCAACGAGTGCTGGCGCTGCGGCGCCGGCACGACGCCCCCCACCCCAAGACTCCCGAGGGATGCGGGAGGCCGGAACTGCCACCGCTCGAGACGGCGATCAGGTCGCTCGGCAGGACGTGGCTCGGTCGCACCAACCTCCAAGCCGTGGTGCCCGTGCAGCACGTCACAGTTGAGCCTGCCCCGGTTCTGGGTCCATGGTGGGAGGGCAAGGCGGCAGAGGATTTTGGCACGGGGCTGCAGCAGTAGACGGCCGTACTGTAGTCCCGGCCCCTGGCCGACTTGGAGGCGCAGGGGTCCCAACCTGTACAATCGATAGCGACGACGAATTGGAAATTGTTGAACTGTACTCCCTGGGATCCACACGCGACGAAGCGAACCCGTTCTTGCACTGGGTGATATTGGAGGGACCGAGAGGCGAGAAAGTGAGATTGATTGCGTTATGGAATGGCAGCGCGCTGGTGGGGGCGATGGACCTGAGAGTCTTTGAGAGGATGCGGAACCGTCTCGGGAACATCAGTGCGCCAACGAAGAGGCTGCGCATGGCGAACGGCGAGCTCGTCAAGTCCAAGGCGCATTGGGAAGGGAGCTTCGAGATAGACGGTGTCCGCGCGAGCGGCACCTTCGAGGTCTTCGACAGCGGCAGCGGCTGGTCGCTACTCTTCGGCAAACCGTTGCAGGCGGCGTTCGGGGTGGTCCATGATATGAAGGCGGATGTTGTGACGCTATCAGCGGGAGGGCGCTCGGTGGTCCTGCAGAACCAGCACCCAAGCGCGGTGGAGATACGGAAGAAGGAGAGGGACGTTGCAGTGGAAGCAGCTAGGCACGCAGCCTCAACGTGGGTGAGATCGTCCGCGATTCCCCCGGCAAGGCAAGTACCAAGTTTTCATCATACCGAGGCCGTTGACGGACACCTAGATGAGACACATACCGACAGCAGAGATGTCGCACAAGGCACCGAAAAGCGCGAAGAGCAAGACGAGGAGGAGCAGCAGCACGACATCAACGTCGTCACGGAAGTGCATACAGACAAGGGGGAAGGAGCGAGTGAGGAGGACGCGAGCGACCAGTGGCACAGGGAGATGGATGCGATCGCAGAGGGCGCTGCAGAGGAGGCAGCACGGTGCGCAGCCGTCCCGGGGGTTGATTCGTTCGCGAACACCCCTGCGAGGCGAGTCCCTCATCTTGAGTTCGCATACCTGAGCGTCACTGACCAAGGCGGCGAGGACCGATGTGAGCAAGTGAAGTGTGGGAACGAGGGACACAAAGCGCGGGGGGGGATGGATGACGCAGCCGACGAACAGAGTGGAGCACAGGACGATGGTATCGAGGTCTTTAGCCTGGAGGACTGGGACGGGTGCATGGCCAAGAGAGCAGCCTTCACGGGGGTAGCATCGTACGCGAGCACCCCCGCAAGGCGAGTCCTGTTCGCGACCTTTGCCAGCGCAATAGCAGCTGACCCACCTTTCGAGCGTCAAAGTGCAGCGAGTACGGACGTGGTCGAAGCCGAGGTAGATGAGGAGATGGAGGAGGACGCGGAGTCGGGGGATCGAGACAATGGGGCTGCAGGCACGCGCGCGGCCTTCCCGGGGGCTGATTCGTACGTGAATGCCCCGCGAGGCGAGTCCTTCTAGACATCCTTCTGTTGTGGGTTGCTGTTAACACCGTTTCTGAGGTCGTGCCAGACCCAAAGTTGATCTTCACGTGCAGCACCGATCCATTCAAGGCGGAACACATCGCGCTCATCCTGAAGGAAGTCAGAGTCGGCGCCGACCTCACGCCTGAGCAGCGGGAGGAGGTGCACGCATTTATTGTGTCGTACGCCGACATATTCGCGCTATCCATCAGTGAGGTCTGCGCAGTGGAAGATGCAGTATACGCACCGCGGATTCCCCCCGACCACATCTTCAGCAAGAAGGTGCATCAAAGGCCCTTCACGCGCCCCCAAGCCACGAACGTCAACAAGCAGGTCGACGACCTACTGGCTGCAGGCATATTACACCCCATCCATCCGTGCGACGTCAAGTGCGTAAACCCAATCCACCTCGTGGAGAAGGAGCAAAGCACCAGCATGTCATATAGCGACCTGTTGCACGAAGTCAGCGAGCAGTGCGTCCACGCAGGCCTCTCACCCACGCCTGATCTCCCACCACGCGACCCGCCGAAACCCGCGTGCACGCCCGCTAACCCGAAGTGGTGAATCTGCAGGATGTTCGTGGAGCTGAACCCGCTGCTGGAGGTTGTGCCGGTGCCGCAGGGCAACATAAGGGACAAACAACGGTGCCTGTCGGGCCACCGCTACGTATCTGTCTTCGACTTCGCCTCCGGATTCTTCGCGCTGCGGGTTGACGACGCCGTACAACCGTACCTGGTGATCTTCATACTGGGACGTGGGTTCTTCGCATACACTCGCATGCCATTCAGTCTGACGGACGCGCCGACGGAGTTTGGGTATATGGTGGTGCGCAAGCTCTATGACCTCACGATGGAGGAGATAATGGAGCTGTTCGTTGACGATGGGGGAGCAGCGGCAGATGGATTTGGTGAGATGATGGCGAAGCTGCGCCGGATTTTCAAGCGCATGCAGGAGTGCGGGTTGTCGCTCTCCACGTCAAAGACACGCCTCTTCATGATGGAGGCGACCTTCGCGGGCGCAGTGGTGGGACCCAAGGGTGTCTCGCCCGACCTCTCGAAGCTCGCGATGGTCGTCGGGTGGCCCACGCTGGAGACCGCGGCAAGCTTACACTCATTCCTGGGGCTCACGTCGTACTTCAGGGATTTAGTGCGAAACTACGCGAAGGCGGAGGAAGACTTGTGGGACCTGTTATGAGAAGTTCCCTTGCCCCCCGGCGCGACGAAGCGCGTACACCGCCAGATCATGTGGACGTTCCGGCTTACCCCGCTCTGGACCGAGAAGCACACCGAGTGCTTTCTCAAGCTCAAGCGTATCTTGACCTCTGAACTGGTGCTCCGTGCGCCGTGTTACGAGACGGTCGCGAAGTACCTGTTCGACATTACCACGGACGGCTCTAGGCGGGGTTTCGCGGGGGTGCTGTTGCAGAAGATGGAGACGACGTTGCCAGGCAGGAAGGTGGTCATGAGGGAGCATCCGATCGCTTTTGCGTCCAAGAGGACCTTGGAGATTGAAGAACACTATGTGCCGCACCTGCTCGAGTTCGCTGTACTAAAATTTTCATTAGACAAGTTCTCGCCAATCGTCTGGGGGCAGCCAATCGTGGTCAGCACGGACTGCATCGCATTACGCGAAGTACTTGCCAACAACAAGCCGAGCATCGCACACGAGCGCTGGTGCAACGGGATCCTCGTGCACAACATCGTCGCGGCGAAGCACATCAAGGGTGTGAACAACACGGCAGCGGACATCATCAGCAGGAAGTTTGAGGAGGTGGAGAAGGTTGCGGGAGATGGCCACGAGTGGACGGTCTCGCCGGACTGGGAGGTGGCAGCAGGCATCGTCAATGACATGTTCGCGGTCGCGGTGGAGAGCGCGGCGGAAGGGGAGGAGCCGTGCATGCTCGTCGCGTTGCCGGCGGGTGCATTGGCATTGCGGGAGCAGTTCAAGGACAAGAAGGTGTACCTCGAGATCCTCGATGCGATCTTTGAGCTGGACGTGGGGACGACGATGAGGGCGTGCAGGAAGGCCAAACATCGGGCGTCGGAGTACTTTGTGGAGGGCGGGTGGCTGTGGTGGTTGGGCGGCGGGAGCCCTGCGTGAGCGCGGGCGTGGCGGGAGTGCATAACGAGGGCTGAGGCGGTGGAGATGGCGGCGAAGGTCCACACTGAGTGTGGGCACTTCCACCATGACGCTGTGAAGCTAATCATGTTGGACAGTATTGCGAGCCCAATGCTCGACGAGTCGATCCTGAAAGCTATCAGCGACTGTGGCCAGTGCAAGGCATTCGGACCGACTCACATCCACGCGTGACTCGACCCCATCATCCGCCGCCATCCCTTCGAACTCATCGTCGGCGACTATCTCTCCATGCCGATGGGGAAGGGCGGTTACCATACAGCTCTTCTGTACTTGGACACCTGCACGCAGTGGCTGTGGGCATACAAGTTCAAGACGGCGGGCACTGCGAGGACCACGACGAGCGTGCTGAGCGACATTTTCACCAAGTTCACACCAGCGGAAGTCCACATGTCAGACGGCGGCTCACACTTCAAGAACAAGGAAGTGGCCGCGTTCTGTGCTAGCTGGGGCGTCAAGCAGCACGTCATCGCCGCATATGTGCCATGGATCAATGGGCTGGTTGAGGGTACAAACAAGATACTGCTCTACATGCTTGCGCGACTCTGCGCGCCGGATGTGAGGGAGGACGCATGGAAGGCGGCGATGTGGGACGCGCTGCCGAAGGACTGGCCCGAGCACCTCGACAAGGCCGTCCGGATCCTCAACAACTGCCTGCTGCCATCGGTCAAGTTCTCGCTGAAAGAGCTCATGCTGGACACGATTGTCAACACGCCGCCGACACCAGTATCGGTGAGCGTCGAGGCGTTCACTGCAACTGACGCGGAGGTGAATATGGCATACATTGCACAGCAGAGACTTGACGACTATGCCGTGCACGTCGAATACGCGCTGAGTCGCAAGGCCGCGTTCGACCGGAAAGTCATGAAGAGCGGTGGGGAGGTTACGTACCAGAAGGGCGACCTCGTACAGGTCTACAGCAGCGCGTGGACATACACGTTCTGATGCCTGCGCAAGCTCATCTACCGCTGGTCCACCACATCGCGTCACAGAACGGATCTCGCATTCGTATCGACTAGAAACATTGGATGGTGTACCAATGGAGGGCGACTACAATATGCGGCGCCTCCGTCTGTTCGTTCCCAAGCGTGGTGGGAAAGTGGAGCGAGCGCAGCGGGAGTACGAGGCGAAGTTAGTGCCGATTTTGGAGGAGGACGAGCAGGCCGATTTGGAGGCTGTGGAGCGAGCACGGGCAGAGGAGGTAGGGAGTGGGCTGGAGTAGCGGGTTGGCGTAGTGTCGTGGGTGGCGGCATGGACACCGCCATCGAGTTGGTGGGCGCATGTGGTGGCGGCGGATGCCGCCGGAGGTGGCTGTGAGCTTGTTGGGCCGGTGTTTTGGTAGACAGCGGTCATGTTTGTAGCCACGTGCTCATTCCATCTTGTCGGCAGCCCCAGAGGACAAGAGGTGATTGATCTTTGGATCTTTGAAAATGATGTTATTAAGCGATATCAGTGATCCTGCGGCCGGAACATCGGCAGCCTTCGGCACCACAGCCAGGCGCGGGCGCTCT
The DNA here is from genome assembly GCA_029204085.1 of Mycena sp. CBHHK59/15. Taxonomy (NCBI): domain Eukaryota; kingdom Fungi; phylum Basidiomycota; class Agaricomycetes; order Agaricales; family Mycenaceae; genus Mycena; species Mycena sp. CBHHK59/15. The sequence goes on along the minus strand of JARGXW010000443.1, from coordinate 53,260 downwards.
TCCTCTGCCCTTTCACTCCCTCGTCGGTGTACGCTGCGCAATAGTATTCTACCTCAACTCTACAACGGAAATCCACTATGTGAAAACATCTACATCCTCGGAACTTGTCTCCTCGGGCTGCGGCAACAAGGAATTTCATTATTTGACAGAGATGTATGTGCAGCATATACAGTGCTAGGATGCCATTCTGTCTGCAGGTTGTGTTTTTGTGTGCCGGAGACGGTTGGATGGCCTTGGCCTTGGCCGGCGTGTTACGAGTGGCGTCGCAGAGCAGTAAGCGCGATGGAAAATGATGGATTGATGTGGCCGATGCTGCCGCTGATCATCATTGCCTTTTCTAGGGGGGGGGGGGGGGGGGGGGGGGGGGGGGGGGGGTCGTGGGACTTATTCACTGATCCAGAGATCGAGCGCCTCTTGCCAGAGGATCTCCGCGGCAGTGATCGCCGCACACCGCCACTCGGTCAGCCCCCGGACCGCCCCAACGGAGCGGCCGCGTCCATGTATAAGTATCGTTGAACTCTCTCCGTTCGTGCGTCTGTGTAGAAAGTTTCAACCTCAAGTCTGCTCCGGTGTAGGAATGGACCCCATGTGCGCCGTATTGCGGATTAAAACCAAACGGAAGACAAGCCCTGACGAATTCAACGTCGACATGATGTAAACGCTCGCGGAGGCGTTCTACCCTTGATGGAGCTCTCGTCGACACGTCGATTGACTGGTTCGTATCATCTTATGCGAGAGGGCCCAAGAAATCTCAGGGACTCTTGGATGTAGGGCTCCAACATGATTTGCTAACTTATCATTTGAAGTCAGCACTAGTAAATTACATCAGTAGTCCGCCTCAGTAGCAAGCTACCAGACATCCCACGGCACAATCGGGGTATAGGGATCGAAACAATCAGACTCGTGCGGATAGAGGGTCCAGTTCGCGTCGGTGCAGACATAGACGGTCGGGTGCAGCGCTTGGTTGGCGGGCTCTCGTGGGTGGATTTGTGGATTTCCCTCTGGGGGAGCAAACTCGCGTTAAGCGTGACGGGACAACGACGACGAGGAGGAGAAGATTCTGAGAGGGTACGAACGTGACGGCCAGCTTGGTAGCGGGGGAGGAGCCTTGGTAGACGAGGGCAGTTCCGCGGTCGTGCGGCTGCCGTTGGGTTATCCTGCTTCGGGTCGTCGAGGCCAGCTCAGCGGGGGGTCTCACGGACGAGAGATGAGATGGCACACCCCAGTGTTGGCATTCAACCCATCGAGGAAGGCTCGCAGGACTCTGGGTTCGTTCTTCAGCCCGCCGGTGTCAGTTGGGGCGACGTACAGGTAGTATACTGTCCTGCCGGAGATTGTGGCGTGGCCTGGGTTAGACATGGTGAGGTGGGCGGACGGCCAGTGCGAGTGGCTTTTATAGACTGTATGTTATAAGCAGATGTGCACGTTTGGTCTCGGCTGATGCATACTTGGCGAGTCTACAGGATTTGATAGATCAACGTCCACCTGATCATGATACCGTCGATTGTGGGCCCGCGTACCGAGATGGCCTGTGCGAAGTAGGCGCGAAGATAAGCAAGCTGTCGCTGTTATCAGAAGCTCAAGAGGTGAGAGCGCGAGCATGGGAGTAGACAGGACAGAAGACAAGCAAGTAGACGCAGGAAGGATCTGGCAGACAGATGACTTGGATGACGGAAGACGCCGAGGTGTCCCACATACAGCTTCATACCAAGGAACCGGAGCAGGAGGAGGAGCCAGACCAGAAAGACATGTAGCCAGATATGCATTTAAGTATGGAAGAGGGCGAGGTGAGACATTTGACGGTTGTATATTTGGGTGGCATAATCGATTCTGTGCCTCCAAGACCACGAAAAAGAGTCGCTACCACCTGAATCCTGCCAATGAATTCGAAACAGCACGCGGTCCCGCAGATTGGATCCCAGCTCGAATGAGGGAAGACCAAAAGGGGAGATCTACAGACCACGTGGTCTACGCGTCGACCTTTCCTGCAGCGCCGACTGGAGCCGCCGTTTCTGCTTGAAGTTGAACGTTGAACAGCCAACCTGTTGTTGAACTCAAGCTCAACTCTCCTCTTGCCACCATGTCCTCCTTACCCCTCCGCAAAAAGCGCAACTTCAACGTAAAGTCGTTGCAGCTCGCTACAGAGCCCCCGACACCACCACCCCCCGAACCAGAGCCCGTCGCCGTGCGTCAGGCCCCGGTCGCAGCCCCAGCACCCGGAGGGAAGCGGCGGCCACCGCCCATGACGCTCAAGGCGCCCAAGCTGCCCGCGAACACGACGTCCGCGACGCCTGTCGAGGACAGCACTCTGCTCACCGTCCAGAACGGGTCCAACTCTGCGCCCAACACTGCCTCGCTGCACGCAAGCCGGCGCAATACATACCACACCGCCCTCTCCAACACGCTTGCGAACTTGGACATGAATGCAGAAATCAAATTCGATCTACGGAACGAGGACCTCAAGGATCTCCACGAGCTCGGCCAGGGGAACGGTGGGAGCGTCAAGAAGGTCGAGCACGTTCCTACGGGGACCTTCATGGCGAAGAAGGTGCGTGCCCTCCTCGTCGTGTGCCTGGCGATCTCACCACACCCGCAGATCGTGCTTATCGACGCTAAACCCGCCGTGCGCAAGCAGATCCTGCGCGAGCTTCAGATTATGCACGACTGCAACTCAAAGTACATCATCTCCTTCTGGGGCGCCTTCCTCGCGGACCCGAATATCTGCATCTGCATGGAGTTCATGGACAAGGGCTCCCTCGACGGCATCTACAAGAAGATTGGTGCCATCGACATCGACGTCGTCGCCAATGTTGCCCTCGCCGTCCTCGAGGGCCTCACCTATCTCTACGATGTCCATCGCATCATCCACCGCGGTGAGTTGGCGTCCTGTTCTGTTCGAAATCTTTTCCCAAAAACGTTATCACGTGACGGGCAACTGCTAAGTGGAGGTCCTTGACGTGGACGCGAAACCGGGATGCTGAAGTCGGGCTATTGATTGACGTGAATTGCACGCTGAAACCCCGCCCAGACATAAAGCCGTCAAACATCTTGTGCAACTCACGCGGCGAGATCAAGATCTGCGACTTTGGCGTCTCAGGCGAGCTCATCAACTCGATCGCCGACACCTTCGTCGGCACATCCACGTACATGAGCGTCCGTCCGTCCGCGCCCCGCACCTTCACCCACTGACACCGCCCCCAGCCCGAGCGTATACAAGGTGCGCAGTACACCGTCAAGTCCGACGTCTGGTCACTCGGCATCTCACTCATCGAGCTCGCGCTCGGCCGCTTCCCGTTCTCCGAGTCCGCGTCGGACGACTCGGACCTCTCCGATTTTGAGGGCACACTCTCGCCCGCGCGCCCTGGCTCTATGGGTTCGCTCGCCGCGCTCGGACTGCCCCCGTCGCGGCGCAAGGGCGCGGGCGCGACATCGAAGAAGGACAAGCGGAAGAGCAAGGGCGTGAGCCTGCAGGGTGGCGGGATGACGATGAGCATCCTCGAGCTGCTGCAGCACATCGTAAACGAGCCCGCGCCCCGGCTGACGCCTGAGGGGCGCTTCCCGGAGATGGCGGAGGCGTTTATAGATAGCTGTCTGCTGAAGGACCCGGATCAGCGGATGACGCCGAAGGATCTGCTGGTGCGTGTGGCGTTGTTGCTCTGTGATTTTCCCTGAATCGTTTCGCACAACAGAAAGACGAATGGATAACACACGCCAGGACGGGCCCCGTCGACCTCGAGGTGTGGGCGAACACGTTCTGAGCGCTGCTCTAGCGCGTTCGGACTTCCGAGATCTACATACATACCTTGTCGTCGCGTTTTCGTCTGTACCACCATGCCTGGCTGCATCGCATGTACTGTATCATAATTTGTCATTTCGTTCTCGTGTTGCGGGCTACTGTGTAATCCTGCCGACCTTTTTTTGGGGGACACTGCTCGCTGTTCTGTAGAACGACCGAGTTGATTTTCTGCTAGTGCACTAATACTGGTAGCTCATCGTATGCGGCGCGACAATATATTCTGTCAAGCAATTTTGCGTGACGTGTCGAAGGCGCAGATTTGGCTGAGGGACGCGGATACGGTTAGCGATGCCTTGGCTTATGTGCTATATACATTGAGAGCCGATATTACGAGGATAATTACGGCGATGTCTCCGCCCCGAGCTGTTCCTTGAATTGCAGCAGCTCGTCGCAGCTGTCGTGTCCCGGACACATGCCCATATTGAGAGACATGAAAGTATATGATGTGAGCATCCCCAGTGTCGTCCGGGAGAATATTTCGCGGCTCCAAGTCGTGATATATACCTGCTTCGGGGAGCGAAATTGCCTTGTCCCATATTTTGCGTCGTCTGGCTAGAATTGGGAAATTTAATGAGACAAACATACACTTCATCTGAAAGGCCCGTGAAAGTAGAGATCCTGGCGCCCAGGTACTCCAGAACCAAGGTTTCGTGCCCATGCCATCCTCGAAAAAGCCGTAACAGCGAGGCCGGCGTGGGACGCAGATAGGAAGTTATAAACAGCTGCTTCACGGCCCAAGTTCTCCCCTCCCGCTTCGTCAACGGTCATTTTGACTACCACTCTGAGGTGCGGGGATCGCAGCGGGTTTGTATTTTCGAGAATCAGGTTTCCCGCCCAGACGGTTCCTACCACGTGGCTGGCTATATTTTGATCGAGGATTATACCAGCTTCTGTGACAAGAACGTCCGGCGTTGAACTAGAGGCTGCCGCGTATCCGTTGTCTGAACTCGGGCCAGTCGTTGAAGCCGCCTGTGTTCCGTGAGAAGGGGCAGTGTCTAACTCTGTCCTCGTGGTGGATGGTACAAGTTGGAGAATGCTAAAGCTGTCAGACCAGAGGCGTTGGGTTCGGGACGTCGGGTGTATCTGGGTCAGGTGTATCTGAACGAGGCGTCGAAGTCAAAAAATGGTCAGTATTATGAAGAGAATAACGTACAGCGCTACTGGAAGCCGGAATATTGTCCACAGGACAATTGTCTCCTTGCTTTCGTTTCTTATCTGTATGGTTATCTTCAGCGCTGGTTCCGGGGTCCTCGAAGCCACCGTGACTCCCTCCACCATTCTCGCAAGCTTGATTGTCACTATCATCCCGTGTCTTTTGTTGTTCAACTTGAGGGGTTCTGTTTCTGAGCGGTTGATGTCCCCCAAGTGTGATTCAGGGTTGCGAGCCACCGCATCCTGAAAAGAGCGGATAACGAGGCCAGTGGTCGTCACGGCAATTCTATCGCCCCCGAGAACGAAGAACGGGGGAAACGTCGCGGTTTGAGTCCTCCGATGTCGGCGTACGATCGATCCATGACAGACACTGCATTCCGAGCCCGGGTAGACCGACTGAGTTTACGTCAGGTCTACGTTGGCCGACCCCAGTACACCACCGTTTGGCAGTTGAGGGTTGAATTGATGTAATCCGGCTCATGTCGACCTGGTATCAGACAAGCCTGAATTCGATGCGACATCAACGTCGGATTAATCTTGAGTACTAGAGCGTATTTGCACCCCCCAAAACGACTTTCTTGGCAAAAATTTGATGTGGCATGTCAGAAATTTGATGCAACCGGATATGGCAGGCGTGAATCGGCTAAGATCGTCGCGTCCCATGCCTGCCCGTAGGCTCATTCAGAGGGTACGAACTTGGTATTACTTAGTAGGTCTATATAAGTCTAGTATATACCTCCTTCCAAGTCCCCCAGCACATTTTCAATATTGCCCTGGACCTGCCGAAGTAAATACACGGCCTTGTCTGCCTGGGCCACCCATTTCCGGGCATCCTCGCGATATTTATCGCGCTCCTGGTTAGCTCGTTCAAAAAAAATGCCCCTGTTCGGCGTCCCGGATAGCTGTCACTTGTTGAATCTGCTGACGGAGTTGCGCCATTTCACTTAGCTCGGCACACGGATCCAGTCACTCAAGTGTCACACCGGAATCACATCAAAATCACATCAATCATTTGGGTCGGTTAAAAACTACGAGTGATGGCGAAAAGAAAATGGGCGGTGCAAATACGCTCTACTAGACATCGTTATTCCATGAAACTGACCTTGAAAATAGGGCCGGAACAAATACGCGATTTTGACGTCTAGCCGACATCAGCGACTGCCGGATCCGATGTGGGATCAACGAAATTTCCTCAACGTCGTTTCGACGTCGGGTTCAGGCCAATCCCACATCTTCTGGCCGCATGCCTTCTTCTCCCCTTCAATTGCGTAACCAACCCATTTTCCGGATAAAATAATGTGCTATGAAGCTGTCCCTCCCTTTGTTCTTTTATACAGGATTGCTATGTTATCAAGCATACTTCTCCGATGCGTTGCCGAAGTCAATGAGTCGCAAGGTACAGGACGGAAAAAGTTATGGACAAAACTGTGAATTTTAAGACGAGGATCGCGGTGACGAGATATTCCCAAATGGGGAGTGTTGCTCGACGTTGAAATGAGGTCGGGGATCACCGACCTCATCTCGACGTTGGCCGGAGCACATTGATTTGGGGTCAAATCAGCGGTCAGGCCAAGGTCTCTTGATCCCAGGTCGCTCCGAGGTCGTCAGGCAAACCGTGGTGTAGACCGAGTCGGCTAGGCCAAGGTAGGCCAAATTTGGCCTACATTGGCCTACTGTCTGCCTACATCCGGTACCCAGGCCCCCTATCTTGGTCCCCGTGTGTTGTGTTGCTGTTGCCACGTTCCCACGTAGCTAATATTGCTTTCACAAGTTCTCATGTTCCCACGTATTATTAATTGGTCACTATGCCATTACGCCCGGGACATGCCGTGTCGATTGCCGTAAGTTGGCTGTGAGTGAGCCGAAAATTGACAGCTGTGGGCTGTGTCACTAAATATAACCACAATCCCACGTTCAGGGGTCACACCGCGAAGCAAGAGCGTGTTTTAACGAGTGTTGGACCAGAAAAAGAGCTCGGGCCATGGTGATATGGTTGATTTACCCGCGAGGTCGGTCTACCTCTGCCTACAAGGGTAGGCAGCCCCTGTGCCTACGACCCCACGGAATGCAGTGAGATGGTATGAGTTGAAATGATAAGTTGTATTGTGTTGCACCATCTGAGACCACCCTTATCATGGTAGGAAAGATTCAGTCAGGCATTCAAGTTCGCATTCCGAGATTGAGGAACGGACTCGCTTGCACTGTGGCAAATATAGCACGAAGCCACCCCTTCACGGCACCTTGATACTTCCCCAGGGCTCCGAACACTGAAAACACGAGTTCAATGGCCTTCTTTGCCCTTTCCAGGTCCAAGTCGTCTTGAATCTTGTTCCTTGTTTATTCGACATCATTGTCGGAACCCGACCTTGTTTCGCTTCGTGGCTTGTTTGATCGTATCTCTCCTACAATTCGATCCCACTCGAGGATGTAGACGATTAGGCCGCATGCAGTTCCTTCTGCATCGTTTGGTTGTCTTCATCAGAGGGAGGTGCAGGATCTGGAATCTCCAGAAGAATTGACAGCACGATGAGAGGCTTTGAACGTTTCACAATTTTTGCATGCCATCTCTGGTCATGGAAAAATATAAGACTGAGTAGAGTTAGCGCCAATGAGCAAAAGGATTCTAAAAGTAGTGGAGGATTTCCGGCGACTATTTTTTTCAGGTCCCCTGAAGTATTTCTCCACAGCATCACCCAATCTCCCTCTCCTCGGGGAAAGAGAGAACTCAGCCTGAGTCTTCGGGGAAGTTTGTGTAGAGATGCGGAAGTACTTGCACCGGACTTCTAGTTTTCAGGGGGGAGGATGTGGTAGTAGCGTCGAAGATAATCATTCACGCGGCAGAGTCCTCATTTTCGGCGACTTCCTTGTGCGTTATTTCCAATGGTTTAATGACCTCGCTAGGTAAGAGCTGCTTGTGGTTAACGTTATTCCGTAACTGATTAATCAAGATTGGATGGTGCAGGAGAGCGGGTTCCAGCACCGAGTTGAAAAAATCAAGCATCTGTGGATCACAAACCATCCTTCTGAGGCGCAGGAAAGGGGGGAGGTGTCGATCATAGATATGGAATCCTCGTGTATGGGTAGATAACATGTGGTTTTCGCTAACAAATGTATCGCCAAGCGTGTATGAGACCAATGGTTGGATGAAGTCACGAACCAGTGTTTGTACTTATAGAGATGTCCGGTTTGGTGTTCTGCCCTTGGTGAGAGGAAAGGACTGTGGTTTCTTCCTCGTCCTGCGCCTGCCTGAGCTATGGCATTGGGAGTGGCAGCGGGACTCACGGGCACATGTATGGGTGTCGTTGACGGAGTGTCACTGTGCATACGGTTCCTCAATTTTCTCGAGGGAGGCCAGCGGTTGTCATAAGAGAGAGGAAGAGAGGGAAGAGAGAGAAGAGGAATGCTGCTTTGGTAACAGATCAGAACGCGCCTGGCACGTGATGCATGATGGCCGAATGATTGTTCAGAAAATTGCATTGACAAAGTGCATCATACAGTAGCCCTCCGGGAAAACTTGGTTCCTCATCTGCTGTAGTTCCTGCGATCTCAGCATCACTGACTGAAAAGAAGCAGTAAAGTAGTAATGGACAGAACAGAAGTTATGGTTCATGAACATGAGTTGAACTTACCAGTGGAAGCAAGACAAAAGGTTTGTTACCTTGGACTCTGTATGAGATGGTGATATCGATGGAGCGAGACACCTTGAATGAACTGATGGACAGTTGTGTACCAGAAGACATGGTAGTAGCACTACTTAGCTTCAAATTGTCGGAAGCATGCAGTCATCCACATAAAACCTCAGGCCTCGGTTGTGGGCAAATTGTAAAAGAATGAATCACAAATTTCACAATTCTTCTATGCATACTTAGTTCAATCTACAGTAAGTACTGTGACCTTAGGAGGAGTGACATATTATGCAGTAACGGTGTTACAAAGATAAGTGGCTGCTGAGCACGATGAACATCATCCTAAGGTCAGCAGAAATCAAAGACATCTGGTAAATAGCAACTTAAAATAGGGGAACAGAAAGATGGCAGGATTAGGACAGTAAAAAGAAAGGAAAATAAAAAAGAGATTGAAGAGGGACCGCAGAAGAAGCAGGAAAAGAAAGGTAAAGCAAGAGGTTGGCAGGTCAAGGAATGAGGAGGTGCAACATACAGCCTACGCTGGGTGCAACCATGAGAGGATATGGAGTGTGTGGCCAGAAAGAAAGGGGTGGGCAGGACAAATACTAATGCCCTCAGATATAAGAAGCAAAAATGGGGACATGTTGAAGTAAGGGCTCGACTGGCCATATAGTCGGCTTGGCAGGCGCTGAGATAGCGCCCGACATGCGTCTAACAATCCCCTTTAATATTGTAACAGCTATATTTCTTCATTGTCTACAGCTCCCTTCTACAGTCCCCTTATTTCGGTTCTCCATTGTCTACAGCTCTATGTACAGCTTCTGTCTACCTATTTAACTGCCTTACCTATGGAGAGTATCCCTCAGTCGTTCACCTGATCATGCCCAGCTGAGGTATGTTCTCCCTTACTTACTTCTCTTTCTTTCATATGGTTACTTCTCTCTCTTAGTTTATTCTTAACAGGTACTTCTAATATATCAGTCGTTCACCTGATCATGCCTGGCTGAGTTTATTCTTAACAGGTTATGTGCCCCATTGCCTAAACTTATCCAGATTATACTCTTGCACTTGATTCAGTGAAATTACAACTCAACCGACTCTTGTAAAGAATTTTTGCAGCATCTATTGTGTTGTTGTTGCGTACTCATACCTCCAATGATCTCGAATTCGCTCGGAGTGCCGCTTCTGCCAGATGGCAAGAAGTTTGACAGCCCTGGCTACATAGGCTGGAAAACCAAGATCAAAGCACTTGCCAAAGCTGTTATATCCATGATTTCCCTGTCCTTGACTTTCCGGTCCATGTCCAGTACCGGAACCTGGAACCGGACGGAATATCTTTGGACCCAGTGCGGATCATCGGGTTTTTACGCAATGAAGAATTACTGAGCGTTTCCTGTTTATCAATCTTTATAATCCATGTTCTTATTGTCAAATTCTCTGACATCACTTCTCCATCCTCTTTGGGACTCGTATTATTGGGGACTGGCAACACATATGGGCTTGATGGCAATTACATAATGCTGTCAAACACGGAAATACTGGCAAAGAACACGCGAGCTCGGTGCAGCCTCAGCAACCTATTTTTGCCATACCCTTCCAGTGAGAGATTGCTTCCTACAGGTACTCTCCATGTATTCTGCAAGGCAGAATTTTTTATTTTGGCCTTGTTGGACCCTTGTGCATTTTTTAAAGCAATTGCCTGCCATTTGTACAACATTTTCTGGGACAATTTAAAAAATTCTGGCTTGCAGAATACACACAAAAAGGTCTCAGGATAGCATCTCATATTTTTCCTGCCTCAAAGGTTGACTGTGGAAGGCTGCACCGACCTCCAGAGATAGCTTTGTTTGCCATCAAAATGGTCGACTTTGCAGGATGGGAAAGTTAGGTAATCACCATCAAAGGCCTGTGCATTGCCAGTCCCCAGTATTATTGTTATGTCTGACAGGTCACCTGACTTAACCCTTTTTAGGATTACAATTAGTGGTGGTCGGCAACCCTGCCGGAAATTCGTGATCACAAAACCGGTATTGCCGGATTAGGAAGATTCCCCCCTATTTTTCGAGTCTTTGCTCAGAACATTCTTCCATCGGCCTATAAGACCTTGACTTGACCTCAGAATGCCATTTGTATGTATTAAATCTCGTTTGGGCTCCAATTTTAGGGGCACAAGTCCCCCAATCAGGGATTCAGTGGCCTTACCTTGTATCACTCCTCCTAAAATTCTGACTCTCAACAGGAATTTCTGGGTCCAAAGTTGCAGCAAGTTACATACTATAATTGATTTAGAACAAATTGATTGTTGCCGATTTTCAATATCTTCCCAGTGGACAGAGATATAGAGGGATTTATACTTGCAATTGACTGTTTTAGGTACATCCGGACAGTAAATGGAAAATCTGCTACAATCATTTTAACTAGTTATCTCATGCCACTATTTCACCCCACACAAACTTCTTGCAAAAGTTGCTGTAGGAAGTAGAAAACCGTCCTACCACTCTATGGGCATCTGTCAGAGTTTGAAATTAGCAGTGTATTGCCGACCACCACAATTAGGACTTAGCTATATAAGCCCCTTACATATGCCATGTACTTCAGTTTGATAATTAACATTGCTTTGCTCTCTGCTTGCACCGAGTTGTCCTCCGGTTAATTCTCCGGTCTTCCTTCCTTCACCGGCCTCAGTAGTAGGCACATCCTACTATCCTGTGGTGCTTGCATTATTTCCCCATATACTTTCCGGAAGTTCTGATCCTCCGGTTCCCGGTTCCGGCTCCGGAGTCTCTCATCTAGTCCTTCCTTCGGCTCGGTATATAACAGTATTATCAAACTCACCTATCCTGGCTGGTTATGTCACACTTACCCTCTAATCCTGTGGCACTTGATATTTCTGAGGGTCGCCGCAAATCTCGTCTCTACTCGCAGATTGTTCCTTTGTCTTCACCCTCTCATTCCATGTCGACTATTCCCTCTGGTCCAATTGCTCTTCCTCCTAACGTCGCTATTCGCACACGCTGGACAGCTGCAACAACAGCTCCAGTCTCCCTCTCTGTTCCGACAATCTTTCTGGTTAATGTTCCAGGACTCGTTCAAAGTCCTCGCACTCCGGATAGTCCTACTGTTTTTCCACGATCTCCATATCCAGGTCGTGCTTGAGCCATCCAGCAGAGCACATCACCGATTCCTTATCCTCCTATTGCTGAGGATGTAGAGGAATCTGGGTCTACCGGACTACCTCTGGTTCCTCAGGCTGAGGAACCTGGTGATGGCAGTAGTGATCATTCACCCTCCGGTTCGGAGCACGGAGACCCTCCTGATCCCGATGATGATAATGGAGGTGATCTTCCTGGAGGAGGTGGTGGGGGTGGTGGAGGTGGTGAAGGTGGTCCTGGCGGTCCTCCACCCGGTCCTGGTCCCGGACCTGCACCTGGTCCGGCGGGCCCTCCTCCTCCAGATCCCGAGTCTGCAGAACAGTTGCTTGTCAGCACTATCCGTATGTTCCGGGATGCAATTCAGTCCTATGTCACACATTCCTTGGCTCCACCTCATTCTACTCGCTCGAATCTCCGCAATCCTGATACTTTTGATGGCTCCAACTCCGCGAAACTCCAGTCTTTTCTCACTCAGTGTTACCTGCATTTTGCGGAACGTCACCAGGATTTTATTTCGGACGATGACAAGATTTTCTACATCATGTCATATCTCCGGGGCACTGCTCAGCAGTGGTTCGAACCTAACCTTTACGACTCCGGTTCCGTTCCGGCTTGGGACGGAAATTTTCCGCGTTTTGTTCAGGAACTCCAGGAGAATTTTGGTCCCCAAGATCCGGTGGGAGATGCTGAAGATCTCATCTGGTCTTGCCAAATGAAATCAGGAGACCGGATTGCTACTTATATCATCAGTTTCGATCATCTTGCAGTCCTTACTCAATGGGGCGACAATGCCCTGCGGCATCAATTCTACGAGGGTCTTCCTCGCTGGCTCAAGGATGAAATGGTTCATCACAACTATGTCAACACCTTGCTTGGGGTCAAAAATATTGCCCGCCGGATTGATGCTCGCTATTGGAAACACGAGTTGGAGAAGCAGTGAGAGCGGGAGCATGAGAAAATTAGCAGTGGTGGTACTGGTTCCGGAAATTCCGGAAGCTCTGGGAATTCTGGTCACCAGTCAAAAGATAACAGAAGCGTCAACTCGTCGTCTAAACCGTCTAATTTCCCTTCCGGTCAGAAAACCTTCGGAAGGCAGTCTGGCAACCCTACCTCGTCACCATCTTCGACGAGGGCCACTTCCGGTAGACCGGTTCGGCAGTCTTCCGTTAGGACTCCAAAGCCATATGCCAACAAACTCGATAAGCATGGTAGACTCACCAAAGACGAAAGGGAACACCGAGCTCAACTCAATCTCTGCATGTTCTGCGGAGGTGCCGGTCATTCAGCTTCGGAGTGTCGGAAGCGTCCGGAATACACTCAGGCCAAGGCGGTATCTGTGGCGGCTGAAAAGCCTGCTATACCTGCCGAAACCTCCGAGTCAAAAAAAATAATCAGTAGCTCGGATACCTCAGCATCCGGTCCGAGTTGCGTTGACTCCGGGGTGCTTCCTGAGGTTTGCCTCAAAGCTTCCACTCTTTCCCCTGATGCCCTTTACGTCGATCTTCACATCTCTATGTTCCGGTCGGACCATATCCATTCCGGTCCGGAAGACTATGCAACCATAACTCCTTCCATACTGTCACGAATTGTGTCGGGATTCAATTTCCGCTTGCAAACTCTTATTGATTCTGGTTCTTCTCATTGTTTTATATCGTTGAAAGAATGCGAAAAAAATGGGTTTTCACTGTATGCGGTTGCTCCAGTTAGACTCCGGTATCTCGATGGCTCTTCAACAATCATTAATTGGCAGCTCTGACTGCTAATCCGATTCCCATCTGGCGATGTCCATCCTATGGAATTTTCGCTACCCGTCTTGATTCACCCTGCGACTTGGTTTTGGGATACAATTGGCTCAACCGCTTTAATCCGTTGATTAACTGGTCTGACGCTACTATATCATTCCGTTCCGGTCAATTCGGTGATTCATCGTCGACACCACAGACAGCTATGCCTGTTCCAGCTACAGTAGTTCCGATTACGGATGAGGAATCTCTGATTCCAGTTTTCCCGGACGAGAAACCTACACCGACTCCAAAATTTTCGCCAGATTCCGGTCCTTCTATGGATACTTCCGAGGCCACTCTGCCTTTTCCGGAGGCTTCTAAGCCTCGTCCATTTCCGTTCCCCTTGTGTCACTGGTATCCGGTGCGGCTTATAGTGCTATTATTCGAGACAAGGATACTGTTCAGTATACCTTGCGTGCTTGTCCTACAGAGGATGCCCAAGCTCGTTCTGCTTCAGCTGACATTCCGGCCCTCTCCGGTCTTCCTCTGGAATACCACGACTTTGCCGATGTGTTCTCGGAGAAGGAGGCATACAATCTTCCTCCTCATCGAGAATATGACCTTAAAATTGAAACTCAGGAAGGTGAAGTTCCTCTGGTCGGTCATGTCTACTCTCTCTCCCAGAACGAGTTAGCTGCCCTTCGGGAGTTCATTGACAACAACCTTAAGGCCGGATTCATATATCCGTCTCGGTCTAGTCATGGGGCTCCAATCCTCTTCGCTAAAAAGAAGGACGGTTCTCTCCGGCTCTGTGTCGATTACCAAGATCTAAATTGGATCACAAAGAAGGATACCTATCCACTTCCACTTATCACCGACCTCCTTGATGCTCCCGGAAAAGCACGAATTTACACCAAACTCGATCTCCAGCACGCCTATCATCTTCTCCGGATTGTTCCGGGCGATGAGCCCAAAACAGCTTTCCATACTCGCTATGGCTCATATGACTTCCGGGTTGTTCCGGAAGGACTTACAAATGCTCCAGCTGCCTTCCAGCGATTCTTGAATACTATTTTCGCTGATCTGCTGGACATTTACATTGTCGTTTACTTGGATGATATCCTCATCTATTCCGACGACCCTTCCCAACATACTAGTCACGTCCGGGAAGTCTTCTGACGTCTGCGGAACGCAGGACTCTATTGCAAACTTCCAAAATGCGAGTTCAGCGTAACTACTTGTGAGTATCTCGGATTCAGCCTGTCTCCGGAAGGTTTCTGGATGTCTCCGGAGAAGGTTTCAGCTATTACGGACTGGCCAACTCCCCGCAAAGTCAAGGATATTCAATCCTTCCTTGGATTCTGCAATTTCTATTGGCGTTTTATATGGAATTATGCTTCCATCATGATTCCGCTCACCCGGCTCACCTGGTTGAACGTCTGATGGAATTGGTCAGAAGATTGTCAATTATCTTTCGACACACTAAAACATGCCTATATGGAGGCTCTGGTCTTGCACCATTGAATTCCAGGTCGACAAGTAACCGTCGAATCTGATGCCTCCGATTATGCGATCGCAGCCATTCTCTCAATTCAAGGAGACGATGGTGATATCCACCCGGTTGCGTTCCGGTCACAGACTCTTGGTCTGGCAGAGCTCAACTACAACACACACGACAAGGAACTCCTCGCTATTTTCGATGCCTTCACCATTTGGCGACATTATCTCAAGGGATCAACCTTTCTGGTCGATGTTGTCACGGACCACAAGAACTTGGAGTACTTTGCAACAACAAAAATTCTTACTCGTCGCCAAGTCCGGTGGTCCGAGTACCTATGCCATTTCAACATGGTAATCCGGTTCCGGCCCAGAAAGCTCGGAGGTAAACCGGATGCATTGACTAGACAATGGGATGTCTACCCTAAAGAGGGGGATAGGGCTTATGGCCAGCTTAATCCACAAAACCTTCGCCCAATTTTCACCCAAGATCAACTCTCTGCATCTCTCTGCGCTACCTTTCTCGAGGAAATTGTTCTTCGAGCTACCGTTGTTAGGGATCTTGAGAAGCTTTACTCAGATATCCGTGACCATCTCAACGATGATCCTGCCACTGTTTCCAGTATTAATGCTGCGAACTCCGGTAACCCTTCTTGCTGGACTCTTGATCCTTCCGGTCTTCTCTGGCTCGATGAGCACATTTATGTGCCTCTGGTCTCCAGAACTTCTCCGGAGTTGTGACTATGTGTTCTACAGTACTTGCATGACCATGTTCTCTCTGGTCACTTTGGTCAGAATCGCACTCTAGCTCTCATCCGCCGAGAATATACCTGGCCGGAATGCTGGAACTTCGTCCAGGACTATTGTCGATCTTGCATTCTTTGCCGGCGCAACAAAAAGCCTAGGCACCACCCTTACGGATTGCTTAAGCCTCTTCTGGTTCCCATCAGGCCATGGGATTCCATTTCTATCAACTTCATTGAAATTACCGGTTTCCGGCGAGTACAACACTATTCTTGTCATAGTTGACCGTGCTTCTAAGCAGGTTATTCTCATGCCTTGTGACACTCATATCGACTCTCCGGAACTTGCCCGGCTTTTCCTTATTCACATTTTCTCGAAGCATGGTGCCCCTTCCCATGTCACTTGCGAACTCCTCTCTATGGAGCTGCACTATACTTCTGGTTATCATCTGGAAGCAGACGGACAAACGGAACACATGAACCAGACTATGGAACAATATATCCAAATGTATACCTCGTACCAGCAGGATGACTGGCACAAACTACTTCCCCTAGCTGAATTCACTTTGAACAACTCTCTGAATGCTTCTACTGGAATATCTCTGTTCTTTGCAAATAAAGGCTATAATCCAGCTATCAATATCCACCCAGAACGCGATGTCGCGAACATGTATGCCAAAGACTATGTTGTATCAGTACCTCCGGGAGCAAATCACTTTCGCTCAGCAGCAATATAAAGAAACTGCTGACCGGAAACGTATTCCGGATCCCCGGTTACAGATTGGCAACCAAGCATTTATCACGACAAAGTATATCCGGACAAAACGGCCCACTCCGAAATTCTCGGAAACTCACCTTGGGCCTTATGAAGTCATTGGTAAACCCAGTGCGGCTTCCTATACCATCCATCTTCCAAAAAGCCTTTCACAAGTTCATCTGGTCTTCCATATATCTCAACTCGAGCCCCATTTTCCGAATCCATTTACTGGTCACGAGGAACCACCTCCAGCTCCGGTAGAAATCATTGACGGTGAAGAACACTATGAGATCAAACAAATCGTTGACTCGAAGATCGATTGCCGTTTCCAGTTGCCCCAGACCCAACTCCAGTACTTGGTTGAATGGCAGGGCTATGAGAACACCGACGAACAGTTTAGTTGGGTTAGTGCAGATGACGTTGATGCCGATGAACATATCGATAACTTTCATGATCGTTTTCCTAATAAGCCTGGACCGAACCCTTGAAATCCTTTTCCTTCTTACTCTCCCGGTATTTCCGGTTATTCTGGTCGACTCTGGACCCTCTTAGCATTCAAGAAAAACAAGAAAGAAAATAATGCAGGAAACTTTTATATTACAAATGTTTAGTTGCCCTCTGATTCCTCCGGTTGCTCCTCCACCTGAATCGGAGGCAATGATTCGTCACCTTCCTCCTCTTCCCCTTCCTCAGCATCTTCATCATCGGTCCAGAAGCCTTCCAGTCACTCCGGACTGTACTGGATCTGCTCCTCTTCCAGTTCTACTTTCAGAACCGTTTCCGGCTCCGGCTCACTCTGGGCGCTCTCTCTTTCCTCCTGGGATGTCATCTATCCCTGGTCCTCCTCCAACCTCTGGGAAATGGTTGCGGGTCGTCATCTTCGCCAGCCCCGTCAACAAGAGGTTGGAACGGTGGTAGCGGACTTCAAACTCTGCAGGACAAAACCTGTGAGCTCCGACAGGGTGTTCGCCTGCATCTTGGTGTACTACTCCATCTTGTTGTTGTGTCGGGACTGTTCCTCGAGCATGTGCCTGAGGAAGTCCACGACATCACTGAGCTTGGCCCGATGGACCCGAGATCTCCGTCGGCGGGGGTGTGCAAGTGGGTGCAGTGCACCTTGCGGTTCTGACACTGCTTGCATGCATGCCCCTTGCAATTGGTGCTCCAGATGCACCGCGCGCCATCCCTCGCACAAGCTGCACACTATGAAAATAAAGTTAGTAAAGGCGTTGGATTTCCGACGGTTAAGCATCTTTTGCGGGAACTCTTCACCCTCCACAGCCTCGTCCTCCTTCCTCGGCCTCTTGCTTGGGCCGGCACCCTTGTCCCCACTCTCTTCTGGTGCAATGGCATTCCGCTTCCCCTCAGCCTTGGTTTTTGCTGCCTTCTGCGTGGCCTCCACCTCCTCCTCGGCCTTCTGTGCAGCCTCTTCCTCCTTGGCTGTCCGCGTGGCCTCCTCCTGCACAATCCTGCATCTCTCCACCTCCACTGCCTCCCTCTTTGCCTTGCACGCCAATTTGCGTGCCTCATCCTGCACATTGTAGTTGCCGTCGCTCAGTTGAGCCTCAGTGTCCACGTCGGAGAGGGTGAGCAGGTGGGTGCAGTACTGCACAGTCGTTTCGTTGTTTCGGGGGGCCATAGTTTAGCAGGGAGTAGTGTTTTGGTTCGGAGATGGTGGGGGTATGAGTTGAAGATGAAAAAATCCCCATCATAATGGCAGGCTGGTTTATATACCAGGAAATCTCGGCATCCAGGGCAGATATCCAGAGCACGACTTCGGTGCAAGCATCCAGCAATGGTTTCCATTTTGGGCACCTCTAGGGATCGGCACTAAGAGGGAGATACTGTCACGATCCGATCCATTGGGTTCCATTGGACTCCATCGGACTTACTATTCTTCAACCTCAACTTTGCCATTGGGTCTTATTGTTGTGAACACTCTTATTGTTCCTCCACATGCTCCTTAACAATTATGCACACACATGATTCTTCATGTCATCATGGAGGTCTTGGACCTCTGGCTCTTTGACAATTACTTTATTGTTCTTACTAAATTCTTCATCCCCATACATACTATAATTAGTTTATTGTTTTAATTGTTTCGCGCAGAAATATCTTGGACTCCGAAATTAGTATATATATCACCATGTACTTACACTTATCTCAGTTTGAATATTGGCTAAGATTGTACCCTATCTCTGTCTCACTCTCAATCTGTCACTTCTCAAATCGGGCCCTGGGCATAGGGAAAAGCATAGCGCACGAGCTGAAGCCAAGCCCGCTCCATTTGTCGGCACCTACCTTGGACCTCTGTCCAGACTTCACACCTATCTATGAAGTTTTATCACAAGAGAGTCCCATCCGTATTGCTCACTTCACCTCTTCATCTTGATAAAACGTTCCAGACTTCCGTCGGCCTCCGAGAGTAACCGACTCTTGACACTGGCCTGGAGGTGTAAAGGGTCAATGGCCTGCTTGGTGGAAGGGAAAGAAGCCGACCTTGACAAATGCAACAGCAAATGCTGTCAAGACTTACACATTTTCTGTGTGGACCATTCCAGAAGCTGTTGTCAATGTCTATGATGCGTATGGCATTCCCAATCTGTTCGTTTCCGGGGAAAGGAGGTCCTTGCATCATCTGAGTCACTTATGGTCTGGGACAAAGCCACTTCAGCCACCGTCCTGAGCATGTTATGGGAAACTTTGTCCAGCGATGTGACATCAACCTCTGACACAGATTTCATGTCTGCATTCCTGTCTGAATTCCAGGATATGCCTTGCCTCGAGTCCTCAGACTCGGCCTTGGAGGTTTCGGATTTCAAAATCGTTAGCTGTGCTCCGGAGGTTGACAAATTCCAACTTACCTCCAGCTGCGAGTTCTATACTCCACAAGAATTCAGTGCTGATTCAAAATTGTGCACAATCAACGCAGAGAAAATCCTTCAGTTGGTGCAGCCGTTTCCAGGAGACGACAGCAGGCAGGTTGAGAAATGATTCATGATATATCAAACATCAGAAACCGAGCATGTCATTATGGACAAGAAGACAGATGACAAAGTCCTTATTGAAACAGATTTTCTTCAGGATCCTTCATTTGATCTTGCGGAATGGTATTCCACCCAACGTCGTGTTGCTTCTGGCTTTCCTGTTGATGGTATCAGTGCATTTATGGCTGAAGTACCCCAGACATGGAAATATCTTGTGGTTGGAGACTCAGCTGCCACTGAACATTGCTTTTGGAAGCATGAAGATTTCTCTGAATATTATCCTGTCGAGTCTCGTGAAGGGAATGCAGCAGAAGGATCAAAATTCCATATCCTTGCTGCTGGAATTATGCGAAAAACCATCACGTACCGTGGACAGAAGAAAGAACTCACCTTTGATGTCATTCACACACCCGACATTACCACCAATCTCATTTCCATCTCCAAGCTAGATGCTAAAGGTTACACTGTTGAATTCGGACAGGGAAATGCTTTGTTCAAGAAATCCGACAGCTCACCATTTATGGAGGCAATTCTTATCAACGGCATGTATCAGTTGGATTTTGAAGACGCCGGTATGACTGCTGCATAGGCTATAAAATCGAGTGAAATCCCTGCGAGCAAAGAGACATGGCATCGCTGTCTTGGTCATATCGGCAACTCAGGCCTGGATGTGCTGATTTCCAGGAAACATGTCAACTGCCTTCATGTGCGTCCCAGCACAATGGATGGCTTATGTGAAGACTGCATCTTTGGAAAGCACGCACAAAGGCCATTCAATGGAATCCATGAAGTTGAAAAGTCCGTGGGTGATTGTGTCTACATGGATTTGTGGGGGCCGGCACAGGTAACTGGAGTTGGTGGGAAGCATTGGCTGATGCATCTTGTGGATGGGCATTCCGCAGGCATGTGGGTGTATTTTCTAGCACATAAGACTGCTGCTCAGACCCTTGAGTCGTTCAAGGTGTTCAAGGCCAGACTCGAAACGCAGACAGGCAAGAAACTGAAGAAGATCAGAGTCTATGGCAGTGGAGAACAGATCAACCACCTTTGGCACAATTTCTGTGCTGAAGCAGGTATCATTATCAAAGTAACAACTCTGCATTCATCGTCTCAGAATAGCCTGGGGGAACACAGCATTCACACCATTGTTGAGCTTGGGCGGTTCTTGTTGTCTAACTCTGGCCTGCCGAAGAGTATGTGGCCCATTGTATTTGCAGCGGCAGTCTACTTGGAGTGGTTCCATCCAAAATGTTGTGCTGGGGGTAAAACTCCATCGGAAATGTATCATAGAAAGAAGCCAGATGTTTCTCACCTTTGTGCTTTCGGTGCAATTGTGTACACCAAGATCGTCCCAATTGAGGCTGCCGGTGGCAAGTTGAATCCCCGATCAATCAAGGCTGTGCTCGTCAGCTACAATGGAACGGGAGGTCATCAACTCTGGGATCCCGCTATGTGTTGTCTCTTCAACTCATGGGATGTGATTTTTGAGGAGGGATTTGGCCATAGATCGCTTCCTCCAGTAGGGGGAAATATACAGATTGCTGGAGGAGGAGAGCCTGATGGCCCTGATCTGCACGTTCCAATTGCTGTTCTTCAGCCCAATGCTAACCAAGCCACTGACCCAGCTATTGCTCCTGCCCCAGTCCTGGCACCTCTTGCAACTCCTGCTGTTCCTCCACTCTGTCGTTCTATGCATCAGCCTGTTCCATCGAAAGCTATTCAAGATTCCCAGGAATCTCAGGCAGCTGAAGCTGCTGCTAGAGCTGCTGGCACCGACTGGGCAACCACTTGCAAGACTCCGAATCCACGAACCCAGGCACTTGCCGTCTCTACCATTTCTTCTTCCCAGGTCCCTAAGACGTTCTGAGACACTATGCAGCATCTGGAATTGTGGATGGAGCCCATGGAAAAGGAGTATGTGTCTCTCATGGGTCGCAAAGTCTGGGTTCTCGTCAACCTCCCTCTGGGGGCCAATGTCATTGACTGCAAGTGGGTGTACACAGTCAAGTATGACATTGAGGGCGAGATCATCAAGTGGAAGGCTTGCCTTGCCACGAAGGGTTTCATGCAGATCCCTGGAGTTGATTTCTTCGAGACATACACCGGTGTTGTATGGTATGAGTCTCTTAGAATGCTCTGGGCCATTTGCATGAATGAGCCAGGGTGGAGGATTATGTAGGCGATGGACGTTGTCAGTGCATACCTCAATAGCAAGATGAAGGAGGTGGTTTATATATGGCAGCCGGAGGGCTTCATTGTACCTGGCCAGGAGGGCAAGGTATGCTTGATGAAGTGCTTGCTCTATGGCATGATGCAGTCCAGCTGTAATTGGGCTGAGCACCTCCAGTCGTCACTGGCCATGCTTGGATGGATTCACTCGCGTGCTGACCATTCCATCTGCATCAGGTCCTCCAACACCGGTACCTCCATTATTGGAGTCTACGCAGATGACCTAGATGGTATCTCATTGATGCCAGTAGCTGCGGATGAAGCCCAGGCAGGAATCAAATCCATTTATGATGTTACCAACATCCCCAACACTGCAACATCCCTTGGCATGACCATAGAGTATGATGAGGCTGCCGGTACCATCTCCATCTCCTCGCATCCATACCTTGAGTGTGTTCTCGAGCGCCACAGCATGTCTGACTGTAACCTGAAGCTGAAGTCTACCCCTCTCGCAGTCAACATTGAGCTGACATCTTCACAAAGGCCATCGACACCTGCAGCTTCACTTTATTCTTTTCTCTACTGATACTATATGACTCGTTCTTGCCAGGGGGAGTGTTGAAGTAAGGGCTCAACTGGCCATATAGTCAGCTTGGCAGGCACTAAGATAGTGCCTGACTGCGTCTAATGATCCCCTTTAATATTGTAACAGCTATATTTCTTCATTGTCTACAGCTCCTTCTACAGTCCCCTTATTTCGGTTCTCCATTGTCTACAGCTCTATGTACAGCTTCTGTCTACCTATTTAACTGCCTTACCTATGGAGAGCATCCCTCAGTCATTCACCTGATCGTGCTTGGCTGAGGTATGTTCTCCCTTAATTACTTCTCTTTCTTTCATATGCTTACTTCTCTCTCTTAGTTTATTCTCAACAGGTACTTCTAATATATCAGTCGTTCACCTGATCATGCCTGGCTGAGTTTATTCTTAACAGGACACAGGACTTGAAGATCAGGAGGCACTGCAGGGTATAAATTCAGCACAAAAACAAATTGGCAAGGAGGGTCATGCATGGAATATGGTGATATGGTCATTCCAGGATGAAGACAGGGAGCAGGCCCTATATATGGACAGGTTCACATACTGTCTGACCATAAGCAGGTGGAAAACCACAACCATGCTGTTAGAGATCATGCCCACGCACACAGAACTCCTGATATTTGGGTTACCAAACTAGTTTCATTTCCAGAAAACTGAGCTCTTGAGTGTAAGTTGTAGGTTCATTCCAGGATAGAAAGTGGGAATCTGGGCAAGATTTCTTGCTGATTATTGGCTCACAGTCGATTTCGATGGCCACAAAAGCATAGAAATCACCAAGACAGAGGCTGTAGAAGTATGGTCACTGTGTGACACTTGCAAAGTAAGAGTGCCACGAGCAGCATAGTGACAAGTTTGGCGACATGCACCAGGGTGACAGCTCCGACAACGATGTGGCTTGAGGACTGGCTGTGGGTGTTCTTGCTCGTACCTGGCACCGTCAGAACATACTCCTGCATGTGTGGGACAATGCTGCATTGCCTGCACTTGTGCCCAGGCCCAGCCTGAAGAACAGTGTGCACCCACCACCAAGCATGCACCCTCATCCAACACCATCAACATGGGTTCGTGCCACTGTCTGAACCACATTATCATGACATGAATTTGTATAGCCTGGGCAATACCACCTGGCCACCACACCTCACTCGCTGAACATGAGCTGCTCCTTGGCTGCCCATTCTTGAGCTGCGCTGCAAACTAGTGTAGCCAATAGCACTGCTGACATTTGCTGATTGCCAAATGACTGCAACAAAACCAGGAAGCTGTTTTGGTGCAAGCTGGATGCAAACCTGCTGCTCCCAGTCCAGCAGTGCAAAGCTTCCTCCTGGATTGAAACACATTATGTTCTATCCAGCAGCACTGTGATGGCCGATGCAAGGACCTTGCTGATGCACTTGTAAAATGCCTGGCTCTGTATCTTGTCTCAGGTGTTACACCAACATTGTAGTTACACAGTTCACCACCCTGTGTTTGCGGGTAAGTTCACACACCGGGGGCAAGGCCCGGGGCTGTCAAAACTGAACAGCCGGAAGGCCTGGTTGCTGGCTGTACACCTGGCTGTATGCCTGGAAGCACACACGCAGGCATCATGGCAGTTTCAAACCAAATATGGTTCCAACGGAACCAAAGTATACCATACCTCAGCAGGCTGGGATCCAGGGTGAGTGCCTGCGAGAAACCTTGGTGCCGGCATGCCCCGGGCCGTTGACTGCCGGCCTCATGTGTTGTGCATGGGCTGCGCATGCAACTGCGTGAATGCTTCCTGGGTGCTTCGGGGAGTACAGCCTGGTGTACAGGCCTTCCGGATGTCCATTTTTGACAGCCCCAGGCCTTTCCCCTGGTGACAATTGAGGGGATTGTGTGGTCGAAGAATTGCCACCGCAACATTTGTCAGGGCCATTGCTCGAGTTGCAGCGGCAGGGGTTTGCTGTGAGTAGCCGAGTCATGCACAGCCATGGCCGCACCTTTATGTGAAAGTGCATATCCTTGTCCGAAAGCAGCTGCCAGCTGAAGCTCAACAGCGGCAGCGTGTGTGCTCATTGAACACAGATGATGTCAAGCAGCTCTGCTCTGCTCGTAGTAATTTGGATGTGGGATAAAGTTCAATGAATGAGTCCTGGTTGTGCCACATGTGCAGGTCCTGGAAAAAGACCAATCCAGAATTCATTAGAGCTAGCCTCATTGACTCAAGTGCAGTCAGCAGCACAAAACAAGCCTGAGCTAGCAGTGTGGTTTCAGGCCAAGCAAGCCACAACCAATCCTGACCCCATGCCCAATGGCTCCTGAGTTGAGGGCAGCATGGCGATTTGCTGTGCTGTTTTGAGTTGGGAGAAATGGCAACTGTTGGCTTGCAGGAAGACTTCCGCATGTGCTTGCAGCAATGTCTGCACCCAGCCAGATGTGAGCATAAGGAGGGAAGCTCACACGGGTATCACCTACCTCGAATTCTCCTGCATGCCATAGACCTGGCATGCAATCACAGCCCTGGGCAACATTGTCCTTGGTGCTGAGCAGCACAGTCGATGCACTTCGTATCAGACTCAAAGTGAGCAGGTGAAACGTACCTGCATTGTCCACCATCATACCTGTGTGCCACACCCTCTGGTGCATGGCTGTGTCAAGTCGAGATGGACTGGGAGAGAGGGCCAGGGAATGGGGTGGTGCAAGTCACTGGGACAAGAGCAAGTCAGAGCTGGGAAGGGAGAGGAGAGAGAGTCAGGGAAAGCACTCAGAGCACTGTGGGCTGGACTCACCCAAGTGTTGCATCCTGTTTGTGCACTATGTTCAGGGGCGAGTCCACGCACGGGCATCTACTGTGACTTAGTGCTTGTGAGTGGGAGCTGGCATCACATGGGTCATGTTGTCTGAGCTTTGCGGGGTCATTGGCACAGGGCTTTTTGGTTGAGTATATGTGCAGGAGGACAGTGTTCATGGTCAAGTCGAAGCTGAGGTCGCCAAGTCCAGGCCAGGGTGAATTGGTCACATTGAAGCATGTCTGCATTAATGCACCCATTCGAGCATGAGAGTGTGAGACAGTGGCGTAGCTGTAACTTGTCCATTGATAAACAAGAGATGAACACAACCTGTAGCCAAGCAGCTTGCTTGGCTTTAGCTTCAGGCCTAGGTCCAAAGACACTGCTCAGTGGCACGAATGAGCAGTGTCATTCTTGCCAAAGAGCCAGGGCAATCATTACCATGGCAGGGTGCGTGGAAGGTGGGTCATGCATGTGAGCATTTGTTGAGGTGGTGGAAGGGGATCTGGAGCAAATGCTCAAGAGCTGGGTGCAGTGGAAATCTGGTCAGCAAGAACACATGACAGCCGGCCATGCCTGGGCCAGACCTTGCGAAAGTTGATTTGACACAAGCTTTGGGACACGAGCCAGTTTGAGAGCCATCATTGTATTTACTCAATGGCCGCAAAATGGCTGTTGTAAGGAATTATGTAATGCACCCAGCCATGCACCACTACCTCTCCACCAAAAGGGAGCAATGTCAAACTCGGTTTGACACACTGGCCGCAAATATATATACTAGATAATGTCTTCAACCATGACAGCTGTCACCTCGTCCACATTGTCGTATGTGGATCCTGGATGAGTAAGGGTGCACACAGACATCATAAGCCTTGGGTGCATTCTCCAACTGTTCTCTGATTCTGTTCACATGTGCATGCTGACATGTCATATCCAGCTCATGGGTGGCTCAAGGTGATCTATTTGGCATCTTGCACAGAGGATTCAACTCCATACCATACCATGCTGATAATTTGCCTTGTATTATTATTTCATACAATAGGACTAGATATGTCCTGAAACTCATGCATGTCCTGCCTGCAGTGCCCTGACATGTAAATGAGCCTGCAGAACATCTAAATAATAGTTCTGGAGCCAGTGAATACTCCACAAGCTCAAATGAGTGATTTACCCTTTGCTTTATGTCTTGGGAGTGATGTATGCCAGGAGCCCCTATTTTTATATGTATGTCTGAAAATTACCCAAGGCACCTAGGAACTACAAAATCCCTTAAAAATAATACATTCATCAAGGATTTTGTGTTTTCTTTATATTCCATGCAATATGAGAGCTTTGAATTAACAAGAACCGAAAGTATGAACTAGTTGAACAATGCTTTGCACATATTATTTGTTTGGCATCTGCTGAAAATATTGGTCAGTCAGCACTCTGAGAACTCATATCATGCCAATAGGTGCGCATATGCCCCATAACCTGTTGGTAACCCTCCAATCAACCTCTAGTATCTTCCTAGATGTACCAGTCCACTGCAGGAAGCTGCCAACAAATGACATACAACTTTTTCTTTCAGGCCTCTGGCCAGCCCCCTCCTATCTGATGTCGGCTATTCTTATTATTGGACCCCCTGCTTGTGCGAAATAAGTTGCCAAAAAGGTAAATTATTTTGACATTGGTGTGTGGTTTGTCTACAGTTGTGGACAAACAAAGTCCACCAAAAAAAAAATCAATTTATTTAGCCAAGTTGACTGCGAAATGGAAGCTGCAATTGAGGGCCTTAAATTGATCTAGGAACCAAGTGATTCTGTCAAGCGGATCTGCAGGAAAAGGCCATGTAGTGAGCAGCAGGGTCCAAAAATTTGGCCACCACTTAAAAGTCACAGGAAAAATACGAGAAAATGTGCAATCAACATGTGTCATCGAGGCACATCTGTTGAGGCAGAAAAGACAAATTTTCATTCAGGAAATGCTGCGGAATAAAATGTTTTTCTTCTGATCACATGCCTGATTTGTCATCATGTTCGGAAATCTAAGTTTT
Organism: Mycena sp. CBHHK59/15; assembly: GCA_029204085.1. Lineage (NCBI taxonomy): Eukaryota > Fungi > Basidiomycota > Agaricomycetes > Agaricales > Mycenaceae > Mycena > Mycena sp. CBHHK59/15. Next base: position 26,272 of record JARGXW010000443.1, on the reverse strand, counting down.
GATCTAGGTTCAGAGCAAGCCTGTCTCCATGCCAGTGAACTGGTGAATCTCAGAGAGACGTTTGCTGCAAAAGTGCCAAAAATAGGCCATGTGTTCTAAGAGCAATTTCTCGACCATTTCAACCCCAATTCTTACAGAGAGGCAAAAGCCTGGAGGTCAATCTGATTTAATATACCCACAAATTGAGGCTTACAGTCACTCAACAGGCTGTCCAAAATAGTATATGAAAGGCACAGACACAGCCAGTAAATCCAAGCCCACAGCACAGATATGCCAAGGAAAATAAATCACAAACCAAGTTCAACATTTTCCTTTCATCCACATCCATTGACTCCAGCTCTGGTCAATATATGGTCACAGATTCATTGAATTCCAACAATGAGCCTCTTTTTCCGAGTGAAACATCTAATTCCATACTGCTACCGGCTGATCCCCTAGAAGAAATTTGCCAATTCAATGGCACCAGTATTGCAGTACCTTCATGCCTGCCCAGTGGAGGTGATTCACTGGTTTATCAATATGTTCTGGAGGTTCATGAGTGGCAGTGAAGAAGCAGAAGCAGCATCACTCGATCTCGCAGAGCACTCAGCGCCTTGACAGCTCTTGAGCCAGTTGATGGATGATGTAATGTGGCTGTGTAAAATCATTTTTTTGCCAATCATCTCCAATCACCAATGTGAGATTTTGATCTGGCTGGAAATTTTGGCCACACTTATATGTCATAAGAAAAACTTCAGATGGTGTTTTTTGAGCTCTTTGGGCCAATCTGTGTGTGGGAAAATTAAATTTGAGGTCAAAATAAATCTAGATCAGGCTACAGGCAATTTGTGAGCTTTGTTTGTCCACAACTGTACATCTCTTTCTGCTTCTTGGTCTGGAGTGCCCGTGACCAGGGCTCAATGAGCGGTCATGCAGATGGACCAAGAACCTCCAAGAAGCAAGAAGTACAGTTCTGCTGGGCATAGCCACGGCTCATGCCCAAGTGCTTAGTGGTGATATGAGTGTGAAGATGACTAAGCCACAATTTTGTCGGACACAGACAGACTAATTCAATTTTCAGACTTGGTTCCTAAATCCAGAACCAGGAATAACAATAGGTGATATCATATTTTCACATTTTTGGACCAGAAGGGAAGCAAAGTTGTTGACACATGTTGTTGATCAGCTTCTCCATCCACGTGTGTGTTAGGGTTGGCATCTTCAACTTGCAAGTGATGTCAGATGTGCCATTTTCACTAGTCTGTAGTTTACCGCATGCTGGTGTATTGGATGACCTTATTACATAATCATCGGACTTTGAGTATTGCCCCAAAGCTTTCAACACTTCAAACATCCCTGACCGCAGAATGTAAGAAACCAAATCACTTATACATGCATTCTGAAGTGAACAGTCTCTTCAGAATTTTTGTTCTACACATCTTTAGTGCAAAACGAGAGGGCAATATGTGTGGTGTAGTGATTGCCCATTATTAGCAAACAAGCCCTGGTGTGCCTGGTTCCAACTACTGTACACAAGACATGACTCAGAGTTATGCTGTCTCACATGGTTTCTCTTTCATCTTTGTCTAGCTATCATATATATGACCTGTGAGCTGCAGTAAGAGACATCTACAGCTCGCAGGTATGTTACTTCTCATTTACTTCTCTTTTGCGTCTCACACTGTGCTCACAGTTCTAGATCACTTGTCATCGCATACAATAATTTGATCCCACCCTCTATCCCTATTCCAATTTCTTATATCATTTTCATGCTACATACTCCGAGTCAGTATTCCACATTTCATTACATGTCCCTCATTGCTGGCTTGAGTCTGATCCACATGATCAACTCGAGAGCTTTTGGACCCAAATAGAATTTGTCCCAAACTCTCTGGTGCTCTCTCCCTCTTTTCTTTTCTTTGTGCCGCCATCTCCAATCCCAGGTTTCAACGAAGGCTAACAACATCTCATCTGTCTCATGTGGCTGGCCATCAAGAATTTCGTAGTTATATGCCCTCTCCTCACTAGAATGGGGTGGGAAACTTGCTAATTCTGGTGCCTTGAACAATCATTCACGACAAAATCATTGAAAGATGCATCATAGCCTTTGTTTCTACATCTGGGACTTTTGAGATTACATACTGTACCATTTCAACTGTAGGTTCATCAATTTTTATCCGAGATGCCCAAGAAATTTTGTTTTGATTTAAGGTGATTTTTGCACACATTAGAAAAATCTAGTGTGACCTATGCCTGAACTTATGATCGAAATGCTACAGTAATAGGGCTGACCTCCAAACACATGTGCAAGGTAATCAACAGACCACATCAGCAACATGACAAAACACTTGTGATCTGGTACATCTTCTTCGACTTTTTTGTCCAGCATGAAAAAGATTATATCACAGCAATGATGCCTAGAAGCCAATGGAGTATGTCAATTTTTTTTTTTTGAGGTCTTGTGGAGTTGTTGACATAGCCTGTGGTCAAGTTTGAGTCCCGATTTGGAAATCCCTACTAGTCACTCAGCTTTTATTTTATTATAAAGTAGAGTGTGTAAATACTACTATAGGAAGGCCCTTTAGAGATCCCCTGAAGCAAAAGTTTGAAAATCAAAAATCTTTTTTTCTCACCTGGATTTTGCGCTTTTGATCTCAGGCCAGTAGTAGCCAGTGGCTGTGCCATCGGTTCTTTTGATGTGTGGATCAATATGCCAGTGTTTATCATCTTGGGGCCACAGGTCCGGTTGCCAAGTTTGCTGTCAGGAAATATTGGTCGCACCATGGGGTTCCAGAAAAAGATTTAGCTGTTGCAACAGCTGAACGGGCAGCCAAGGCAAAGGCAATGGCTGAATGGGGGGGAAAGGCAAAGGCCCAGCCAGCCAAGGCAAAGGGGAAGCGGGCAGCCAAATAGGGTATATCAACTTTTGTAAATTTTGCTCAGAAATTTCATTCTTTTTTTCCCACACTCAAACCACCCCTGTTTTTTCTGAAATGAAAATTTTGCCTATAAAACACCCTATTCTGGTTCTAAATCTCAATTCTTGGAGGAAAACGGTCAAAACTCCGGGTTGTCATGAAGTAATGTCCACTATCATACCTTGTTTGTGTTGTTCCATTCCATTTCCATCACATGCACAAATAATCTTCCAAAATCTCACTAAGTCAATGTCATTGTCATCAGACTGAACAGCCGCAATCGACCCCCTCCAAAAGCCAGACCACGTGCCATCAACTGCACGTGCAAGAGCGCGTCCAGTGGCATTTCAAAGGCATTTTGACGTGTTTTGATGCGTCTTTCGCTAATTTAGTCTAGATACATGGTATTTGAGTTACTATCAGCCCATGTACGTGGATTTTTCCTTCTCCTCTTGTCCGTCCCAATATCCCCACCTATTTTCTCAATTTTTGCGAATGCACCTTCGAAAACTGCCGCCAAGTTGGGGTGAACTCTGCGTGGATTGTCTATAGCACCCATCATCTCCTCCCAGCAGCGCTTTAAGTGAATTTTCCGGCCTTCAGTGAATATAACCTGCCAATCGTTATCACATCAGACACCGAATGCGGAGCTGTCAAAATGCTTCAAATTACTCACGCGACTGTCACCTCCACCACCATCTGAAAGCTCCTCCAAGCTGTCTCTGTCTTCATCTGGGTTATCTTCTAGAGTCTCATTTGTCCCCACAGTGCTCCTCCCTTCATGTGAATCAATCTCCCCGTCGCTCGCGCTCGCTGGCCGGTCTTGGCAACCATCAGTCGGGGTCGGCTCGGACACACTTGGAATTTCAGGCCTCTCTTCGCGAGTTGGTGTGATGGCGCCACGGACACCGAGCACAAGGATCTCCTTGGGCTGCACGTCATCGTCGCCCTCTGGCTGTGTCGAGCCATGAATGCCAGGGATGGAGTAATAGGGTGGGAAATGGTTGCGGCACAAATCAAGGGAAAATCGCAAATCAGTGAGTGGCTTGTTGGCTTTGCAGATGAGATGCTTGCACATGAGGAACCTGCTCTTGAAGAAGTACTCGCACGGGCAAACCCAGTTCTCGATATCTGTTGCATAGGTGCCGGCTTTGTGACTCGCCTCTTCTGCAAGTTGCTGCAGACGTTCCACACGTCCTTTGGTATTGGGGACACTCTTGAGGACCTTCAATTCCTTCGCAACGAGGCGGTGCTCGTCCGTCCGGCTCTTTTCTAACCACTCCAACTTGGCATCCGCCTGCCAACCAGCAAGTGCTTGTGGCCGTCCAATACGACGAAGGCCATGTACGTATTCCAATGTGCGCTTCACCTGAGGCAAGAGGCTCTTAAACACGATGTTTACGACCAGGTCCAGTCGGGGCCAATTAAACTGCGCAAGATCTCGGTGCTTCACATGTCTCCACAGACTCTCAACGATCATTGTCGTTTTCAAGCAGGGAATGGCATCGCACGAGGCTCGGGCCGAAAGCAATCATTGCTTTGGTGTGTACCACCGGTTCCAGAGGTATGCCCAGACCTGAGAAAGCCCATTGGAATAACAGAAGTCGTACATCTGCTTGACAGCACAACGGTGGATGTTTTCCGCTGAGACGTATGTTTCGTCTGGGTTATTCTGAGGGATTTTCGGGTGCTGATGTATGTGCGTGCGATACATTTCGATAATTTCTGACCATAATTCTTTAGGACAGAACTCGGGGAGTGCCTTCTTTGTAACTTTCGGGGGGTTGGGCCAAATGGGAACGCGAACATCTCTGGTTTTTAAGACGAATACAGGTGGTTTACACGTCTGCAAAGGTTTCTGCAAGGAGTTAAGTCAGTCCATTTGGAGTAGGAGGTGACACTTACTGGCATTTGAGTTGCAGGCTCTTTGCTCTGGGCCTCGTCCTCGTCCACACCCTCGCACTCCTCGTCCGCATCGGCATATACAGCAGTAACTCCTGGTGCCCAAGTGGGGTCAATGAAATCAAAGATTTTGTATGCCTTGCGGGGATCATACAGCGCCGGTGGCTTGTTCTCCCCCAGACGCTCCTCGACATAATTGATGGCGTGCCAGTAGCAGAGCTGGTGTTTTGCCTTCGGGATTTCAGTCCTGCAGGCGGTAATCTCAGCGGGCTCCTTGTCGGACAGGGTGAACATAATTTTCGGGCAACACTTATTCATGAACTTGGTGACATCGCCAAGCATTCGGCTTTTTGCCCCTTCAGCCGAATCTCCAGTCGACACGGTGAATAGAAATGCAAAAGGCATAGCCTGGCCATTGGCCTCAGCAACGAACTCCGCCACATTTGTTCTCCCTAATAATTTCCTTTTAGCCGGTGTCGCAGAATGTCATGTGAAAAGACGTACATGTCGAGTCCATTGCTAGCTCTTTAGTCTCGTCCGCCCATCCATCGAGAATCTCCTTAAATACGAATGCTATCGCATGGATGCCTGGCTGTGGACATATAGGTATCATTTCTACTTCTGTGCCCTCCATTTTCTCCAGGATCATCTGGGCGGATTTCACTTGATCATTGTCGAGCCGCCACTCCCCTTCATTGAGCTCGCTCCAAAGTGCGTATATCTGCTTCTGAGTAACCTCTGTACCTGGGTTTTGGCTTAATACGTCCTGCCAGATCTTGAAATTATTGTTAGCTTTGGGATGTCATTAAAAATAAATCATGCTGACATTTGTGGCCGACTCGTGCTTCATGCCTTCTACAAGGTCCCGTATATTTTTGCTGACCGAAATATTGATGTATTCGACATGGGACTGATGATGTTTAAGCTTCAGCCGCAGAGGAAGTTCAAGATTCTTGTCATCGATGGTGATCTGTAGTGTCCCCTTACACAGAAATCGGCACATCTGCACCCACGCGCGGTGCTTCCGTGGTTCATCATGTAGCTGTGGTTTTTTGACCTCATCTTCATTCTGTGCACAGTAATACGAATACGTCCGCACTGAATCGGACGTGGAACTTTTTTTGCACTTCTTATAACTGTGGTATGTCAGTAAAATCGTGATTTGGCGCAATGCAGAATTGACGCACATGAATTGGTACCCAGAAATCTTCCAGACTAGCCCCACTATCTGATCGGCACCGTCCTTCCCAGATTTAAACCCACCAAACGCGTCAGTAGTGCTTTCACCCTTCACCAAAACAAAAGTTTCAAACTCAAAGGCATGATTTTTATGTGCCTGGAGAAGAGCGTCACATTCATGTCATTCCAGTGTCGTATAGCCCTCAGCAGGCTGAATAGGTGGGGTTTGTCCTGCCCGTCCTGAAGCCTCGCCAGCGCTGTCGGTGTTGTCCTTGGTGGAGCACTTTTCGGCGTGGTTGTCGGCTCGCTTTTTTTTGCATGTGAAGCAACTTTGATTGTACGAGAGACTCTTTTTCTGCAGGAAAGTCGACTGAGCACCCGTATAGTCACATCGGTCGCATTTGACGGTGGGATCGGCCTCTGGAGGTGGAATTTTGTTAAGGATTTTGTTGTGGAGGAGTCGGTGGCATTAGTGGCATACCTGTGGGGGCCATATTGAATAGTTGTGGGGGGTGCTCTTGACTCGGTGAGTGATGTGGCCTGCTTCCATGGTCGAAATACACCACAAAAACCGAATATATCGGTCGTAGCTCTTAGTGCAGGAGAAAGACACGCTCGAAAGACATGGAATCCATTTTTGGTATCAAATTACATGTGAGTGTATCTACACGTGATCTGGCCTTTTGGAGGGGGGTCGATTGCTCGAGACATCAGACTGCCACTTGCCACACATGTTTCACCTTGCCCCTGCCTCCCCCAATTCACCCACCCCTGGGCTGCAGGTGCACCTGAGTGTGACCTGCCTCTGCCCCAAACCCTTGTGCGCCAGCCCAGCCACAACCCTGCCACATGCCCACCAACAGCAGCCACACACCCCGCCGACAGTGGCCACACACAGCCTCACCCCCGCCACTGCCCATGCCCAACAGCGGCCACACGGCCCACCATGGCCCACCTGCCAGTCCACCCACCTGCAGGCTGCAGGCACACCTGAGGGTGCCCTGCCTCCACCGCTCCAGACCCATGTGTGCCAGCCCCACCCCGCCACATGCCCACTGACAGCAGCCACTCGCCCTGCCTCACCCCACCACCACCCACCCAGTCTGCTCACCAGCTGGCAGCAGGCACACCTGAGGGCACCCTGCCTCCACTGCTCCAGACCCACATGCACCAGCCCCACCACAACCACCACTCCAGATCCACATGCGCCAGCCCCACTGCAACCCTGCCACACACCCGCTGACAGCTGCCACATGCCCTGCCTTACCCCCATCCTCACCACAACCCAGTGACCATCTCACCCTCATCCCTGCCTGCCAAATTCGCCCACTCCCTGGCCATGAGCTGTGTGCACGTTGTGCTTCCCATTAGTGAGGCATACCGTGAGTTTTGCGGCTATCTCCTGACTGTCGTATGTACAAATATGATCCCTGTGCAGGCACATTTACTGCATGGACGTAGTATGCTTTTGTAATCAAATAGTTCAAAAATGATTGAATTTTCTTGAGCAAGAGATGGATAATATATATTTGGCTTGGCAGCTGAGCTCATTAAGCTCACCCTAGCACTAAATAGTGGTGGATCAACTATGTAGCACTATGGAGAACTACAGTGAAACTACAGGAGCACTACAGTAGTGCTACTGTAGTGCTATGTAGTGCCAGGGCCAACTATGTAGTACTATATAGTCAAAACCCCTCAGCACTACAGAGATTACAGACACTACACAGTACTATTTGTAGTACTACATAGTGGACCTGGGGTTTGCTGATATACTTTCAAACTCACATTGAAATTTGGATAGCTCCTGGCTGAAAGTAGGCTTCTCAACCTTGTGAGGAATATTCACTCTTGTTGGAATGTTTTGGAATATTACCTAATCATGGAGGGTTAAGTAGTGTATCTCTGCTTGTATCCTTAGAGTCTGTTCGACTGCAGATATTCTGAATTCATTTTTGATGTGAACTCCCTTTCGGAGTAACTGAGCCCACACATGAGATGATTAGCATGTCTTGAAGAAGGACTGCATCTTATTTACAGCGAGGGAGGCAGTTCGGGAATTGTCAGACATTGCTCACACAATTGCCAGATCAAATATTGTATGGCTTGATGCATCTAGTCACATGCAGGTCACAATCCTATTCAAGCAAAATCATACACGTGCAGGCTCAGTTACTCCGAAAGGGAGTTCACATCAAAAACGAACTCGGAATATCTGCAGCGGAACAGACTCTTACATGTTTGCAGAGCTCAACCAAATACAAAACCTTGGTTATTATCCTCTGGTCCTGAGTGGAACTGAACCTTGGAATATTTCAACAAACCTAGTATAGGTTGATATTGTGAAAATGAGGTTATATAAGTGGTGCAGTGGTGAACTGCAAGACTCTAGACCATTTGAGAGTGGGTAAGATGAAAGAGGAATGAATTAATTGTTGGGCCTGAAGAGCCCTCATATATATACTACAGAGCAATCTATCTAGTACCTTCTACTAACTACTTGTCCATGTACTTACTCGGCTGCTTAGTGAGCGAGTGAGTAAGGTGTCGAGGAGATAATTGAGTCTATACTAGATTAGTGGGAGTGGGACTCACGCAAATTAAGCAAGTCCCACTAAAGATGGCACAGCTGCCTGTTGCCATCACTACATCAATTTCGGCAGCCATCGGCAAGTCCTCAGCTTTGCGAGGCAAAGTATTTATTGGATCTATTTAATGTTCCCTCAGCCAGTCTACGTTCCACTGGGGGAACAGTGTTCCACCCAGAGCCCCCTCCTTTGGCCGGATGGCACATCCCTTTGGTTTTAGGCTCGGCTATTACCAAGAATATATATTTTTCATGCTTATTCCTCCCTTTCATGAATCCTCTTGCGCAGGGGAGACCCTCCTTGGCGCTCGCCGCTGGGCCCACCGTGTGGAGCTTTCCACTCACCGCGGGGGCCCACTGCGTGGTGCTCTCTCTCTCTCTATATATATATTTGTGGGGTTTTTTTTTCTGCTTATTCCTCCTCTTTTTGGAACACCTTGCATGGGGGAGACCCCCGCAGACCCCCCTGACACTCACTGCTGGGCCCGCTGTGTGGTGCTATGCTCACCGCGAGGCCCACTGTGTGGTGCAGATGAGTGAGCGGGATTTCAAGCCATTTTGATGCACTGATGGCCGAGTCCCACTATCAGTGCACCAGTCCCACTATCTACCGTTAGCCGAGGGTTGAGCCCCACTAACGACGATTAGCCAAGCGTTAGCTGAGTCCCACTCCCACTAATCTCGTCGTTACTCGAGATAATTCTCCTCCGACCTTCCTGGAACATTCCGGAAGTTGCCGAATTGTCACGTGTCGGTGTACAGCCACGGACGCGTTCACAACAGTTGATGATGCCACTGCAAGTATGTTGATTACAGCTCGGAATTGAAGGTAGTGAATGTTATCGTAATTTAGGTTGAAATCTGAGGCATGATAATCATCCTAAAGTATAGGTTGAAACCAATCAACCTAAGGTCAGCCAATGATAGGTTGAATGTTGTTCTTCAAGCTCAGGTTTGTTGAAAATCATGCTGTCCTATAGCTAGCCCCATCGTGCTCAATCTCACACTCAATTTTACTCCGACACTTATCCAGTTTGTAGATGTATCTATAGATAAAGTAGTGGGTTCAGAAGAGCTGGGAATTGTGTACACCCAGTATCACATCTCGTACAAGAGAGAATCTCAGTAAGGCTTTGAGATTTATTCCAATTTCAGCGCGTACTATGATGTCTTGAGACAGCAGCCCAAAAGAGACAGTTGCGACACATCAGAGCCTACCTGTGATCAATATGTTCAGGAGACACTCTGGATCTGTGCGTTGTAGACTCAGTAAGCTCCGGGTTACGCGGCTGCACATGCCGTCGCCCAAGTCATCCGACCCTTGAGCAATTGCTCGGACCAGGTTGTGTTCAGGCATCGCAGCTGCAGGAATCTCTGTGGTACTTCTGGGGTGTCTCCATGAACGCGTATGCTGGACCGTAAGATACTCTCATACTGAAACTTACAAGACCTGGATACGGTGTGCCCCTCGTGTCTGGCTCACGGTAGTGATGGTCTTGTGCTGTTCCGCCGGACCGGAGGTTGGAAACCGCAACTGTTGTGATTTCCGTTGTATTTACTCGGATGTATGTACCTGATTCCCGTTCGCCCGAAACCTTGGCTGTGATCGCTAAAACATCGTAAGGAGTTTCTGCGATATTATTGCAGCGTAACTTTACACTCCGGGTTGCGCCTGGGTATGGGTTCATCTGGGTCCAGCCCCCGACTTGCGGCCATCCTACTGAATCGAACAAACCCAAAGCCAAGACCGAGAAAAAGGAACGATCTTGGCGTCGGTGATGGTGGATTTTATGAAGTCATGACATCATAAACATCTGCTACTGGTCCCAACTTGGTCCCAACTGTCTGTAAATTCATTCAAATACTTAGTACTTACTGAAAGACCATTGACGTCGAGGCAATCATAAGATGGTCAAAGAGAGCGTCCGCGTCCTCCGTACAAAGAAGGCGAGCATGAAGGTTTACGCGGCCTCTCCCCACTTTGGCCACTCAGCCACGTTTGTTCGGCGCTTTCGGGAAATTTCGGACGAGTCATGCGACCATCGGAGCGCCGGTGTTTGGTCTTCGGTGAAAAGACAAACAGGTTGCCAACCAAACTGGCCTGTTGAACAACGGCCAACAGGAGACTTCTGAGGTCAGATTTCTCTCTCCCATCGACACCTGTGCTGGCCCCTCAGGTTCAGCCGCCTGCGGACTGAGAAAACTCTATGTAATCCGCAGAAATTCCAGGTCTCATCCCATGTAAAATCTGACATTTTCCCTAGCTCGATTTCTCCCCTTCTTGATGTCTGAACCCGTTTTAATCGACCCTCTCCCAGCTGCGATTCAGCAGATTGCACGTCCTCACGCGCTGAAGGTCCTGGCCCTCTGTTCCTCTCCCGCCTCCGCACCCGATAGCATTCGCAAAGTCCCCGCGACAGCCGAACCCTACCGGGACTCGCACGAGCTTGAATACATCGGTCCTTCACACCCCTCCGCCAGTGTATGGGATGACTTCGCTATCATCACCTATCTCATTCACACCGCGATCTCCATTCCACCACGCAGTAGCAACAGGTCCGATCCATGGGTCGTCGTCACCAACGAGGGTGGCACCACCACGATGCTCCCGAGGGGGTATCGTGTTCCCCTCCTTTGGCTCGGAAAGGTTCAGTGGGAGTCCCTAAAACTTTTATTAACGTCTGCACGGCCGTTGTGGGACTACATAAAATTTGACCTTCTCTACATCGCCAGGTTGTCTTCTCAGTTTTTGGCGAAAGCCAGGAATGAACCTCGGATGAAAAGACAGTACAGAGACGTCATGTTCGACCATCCTATGACTCGGTTTTTCAACGGTTGGATGGGTTGTCGAGACGTGTTCATCTTGGATTTCTACAAGGAGTTTCGGAAAGAAGAGTACAAGGATGATGTCTTGGTCCGCAGTGCGTTTCTTTTTCTCATTTCTTCCGGATCCCGACGTCTTATCTCTCGAGTTAGGATGGACACAGAAGGTGGTCAAGGGTATCCAAGGTTTCGTGGTAACCGAGCAGGAACTGGCGGACGGTGTCACGGCAGAACAGCTAATATCTGGGCTGAACGTGAACCGGGGACTCAAGACGTTTGAGTGGACGATAGAATCCGAGCTAGAGCCTCCTCCGCCCGATGTATGTGTCGACACCCGCTACCGTTATCATTCCTGACCATACCCTCCAGTCGCCGATCTCACCTGCTCGGCGGAGACAGGATGAACTGCCTCCGCCCACCTCAATCTCTCGTGGCTCTTCGCCTTTGACGTCCGATCTCGGCAGCGACATTGAAATGATTGCAGAATCTTTGAACCCAAAGGCTTCAGAGCCTCCGACTCCTACGTCAATCTCGACCCCAGTGCAGAGACCGACAGCACCGCCGCGTAAAACAACGTTACCCAAGAAGCCACGGCCGCTGAAAACTGACAGACAAGAAACCAACAGGCCTCTTCGCACCCGCACAAGTCTGTCCGGTCGGAGCCCCGCGACTCCTAAAGTTGCCCACCTTGGACGTTCTGACTTGAGCGTTCCGGGCTCGTCCACTTCAGCTTCACCCAATACGACACCTTCCGGGTTCGACTTCACCGCGCCCGTCGAGTCCCGGGGCCGCAAACGCAAGATCGAGTCAATCTACTCCATCTCACCCTCACCACTTACGTCCGAAGAGGGTGATAGTGACGACGACTTCGCACCAAAGGGTTCTAAGCACCCGAGTCGGCCACCTCCACGACCCGTACCTACGAGCGCAACCCCTGCGAGCGCAACCCCTGAGGGGCGCGCCTTCAACACCACCTCCAGGATCGTCATCCCAAGGCTTTCAAATCCGGAGGTTTATTCGACGCCCACTACACAGGCCTATGCACAAGGGCAGCCCATTATGGATTTTCACCCCAACATCATCAAGACTACACGGAAGCCCAGCGTGCCGGAGACGTCCAGCCCTCGTAAACCAAAGCCACCAATCGTTCCCTTGCATCACTATAAGCTATATGCAATATCATCGTCCCCATCCACGAACCCCTTCGATATTCAAAACCCCGCAACATCTATTCCAGACTTCAAGACCTGGCGTCATAAGGACGAGTTGGACTACATTGGTCCCAAGCACCCTTCTGCCGCGTCATGGTCCGATTTCGCGATCGTCTCCTACATGGTCGACAACTCCTTCTCGATTCCCTCACGCTTCGCCGACAATAAGCAAACGTGGGTGGATGTGAAAGTGGTTTCGGGCGACGGGACCACGACCACTACTGTGCTTCCTCGAGGCTACAGAATCCCGCTTCTTTGGCTCGGGAAAGTCCAATGGGACTGCTTGAAGCTGCTATTGACGACAGGGCGGGAGCATTGGGATAACCTCAAGTTCGACGTCTTACATGTCACGAGATTGTCGGTCGAATTCTTGGCCAAGGCGCGGAAGGAGGTGAGGATGAAGCGTCAGTTCAGGGATGTCATGTTCGACAGGGCGATGTCGCGATTCTTCAACGGTTGGATGGGATCTCGCGATGAGTTTGTCTGGGACTTCTTCCGCGAATTCCGGGACGAGGAATATGAGGACGATATGTTGCAGCGCAGTATGTCCATGTTCTTCTCGTCTCCACCTTCACTCACGTTCGACGCAACTAGGGTGGCTGCAAAAGGCAGTGAAGGGTATCCAAGGTTTCGCCATCACGGAGACCGAGCTCAACGAGGGAATCACGGCGGAGCAGTACATGCGGGGACTGACCTTGGATCGTGAAAAGGGGACATTCGAATGGGTCGATCCGGATGCGCCAGCCCCCGTCGCCGTGACCGCACCTGCCCCACCCGCGCCTGCTATCGCCGCAGCCGACCCGCCACATGTCCAGGCGCCGCCGCTGCGCGTCGAGACAACTGAGTCATCTCGGAGAAATTCTCCGCTTTCTCTTTCCCAGGTCGCGGGAGTGCATTCTCGCTCGCCATCTCCTTTGACTCCCGATGACGGTGTTGATTCCCTGAGGGATGATAACATGGATGTTGACCCCCCGTTGCCAGTGGAGCCAGTTTCGGCGGAACCAGTGTCGGTCAACGCGCCGGATGGTGTGACAATGTCGGATACTCGGCCGGAAGACACCCCTTCCGCGCCCACAGCCGTGCACGATGCAATGGCCGAGGACAAAGGTATGCTACCATCATACCTGGGCTATCAAGCCAGTGCGTTAACTGATCTTTCAGAACCCGCCGTACAACCACCTGCACCTACCGAAGTGCTGGGGGATGCTGCACAGTCAACACCAACAATCGTTGAGCCAGATACTGTGGTGGCTCCCAGTGCGATTGGCATCTCCGATACCACCCCCGCGCCCTCGGTCACCGCACCAGGGCCAGTGGAGGTATCCCTTCCCGTCGGTACCAGTTTTACTGAGGACAACGCCCCCCGGGTCGACTCCACTCCTAGTGTCTCCGATACTATCCCCGCGCCGTCGATCACCACACCAGTGCCAAAGGCGGTATCTCTTCCCGTCGATAGCGGTTTCAACGAGGACAGCGCCACCCGGGTCGACGTCGAAGGACCGTCTGCTCCGCGCAGTCCGGCGCATCGCTCGGCGTCGCCTCCGCGCTCGGCCACGCCTCCAGTGCTCAGCAATGGGACCAGTGGGGACGACCATGTTCCTACTGAGGGTGTGCAGATAGGTGCTGGTGAGGGGAGCGTCGTACAGCATCAAGAGGATATGGCCATAGAGCAGACACCGCGGTCATCGTCGCCTTTGGCGGACATCCGTAACGAAGGCGCGCGCGAGGGCCGTCCTGCTGCTGGGGAGGGTGTGCAAATAGGTGCTGATGGAGACGTAGAACATCAAGAGGAGATGGCCACAGAGCAGACGTCTCGTTCCCCCCCGCGGTCAGCGTCGCCTTTGGCGGACCTCAGTAATGAAGTTGCGCGCGAGGATGATGGGCCTCGTGCTTACGATGCGACTGGGGACATCCAGGCGACTGGGGACATCGATGCGAGCGGCGACTTCGATGTAGCTGGGGACATCGATGCGAATGGGGACATCGATGCAAATGGTGATATTGATGCGACTGGGGACATCGATACGAATGGAGACCTCGATGGTGAAATGGACGACATGGACACCGATTTCCTCGCCTATCCACCGTCTAATCCTACCTCGCCTTCCCCGAACCGCGCGGCTTCAGTTGGCGCAATGGACGATCCCACCGTCTTTCTTCTCTATCCACTTCCTAATTCGAATGGCGCGCTCGATACCGTCGATGCAGCAATACCTGTGGAAGAAGATGAGCTCGAATTCGATGAAGCGGATTACATCCGCTCCCGGCTGCCGTCGCCTTTCGTGATGACCCCCATATCACATCCACTCGAGCTGCAGTCACTCAAGCCCACTGAGCCTCCCCGCATGCCCACCCCGCGAGCCATTCGCGTCTCTGTCCCACCGTCCGATTACTCTGAATCTATACGATCGTCGTCTAGCCCGGAACCACGTTTCCCGGAGCCCGATTATCACAGCTCCGTACCACCGCACCCTTCCGCAGATGAGGCGCTACCGTCCCCGCCTCCAGACTCCGATTTAGACGAAGATGTATCCAATGGCACGGCACAAGTCGCGTCATCTTCCGAACAGGCAACGACCGCCGCCCCTGCAGCAGACGTACTGGAAGTCCAGGCGGCTCACATCGTGCCCCTCAGTCCCGGCGATAATGTTGACGAGTTTCCTCCAGGTTTCCATTTCATGCACGCCATGCCATCAGGCATTCCTTCTCATGGCGTCAGCCATCCTATCGAGATAGCACCTACGCCATTCTTTTCCGCGCGTCCATCGCAAGCCTCAGCGTCGGTGGAGCTCACTCAAGCCCCGCGGTCATCCCCATCCCCAGCTACCGAAAACATTACATCGGACGGGCAACCTCCGACCCCCCGTGTATCTCCACTTCCTTCCGCGAACGGACGAGCTTTATCCCCTCATGTCTCTGAAGCTTCATCGCGTTCTTCGCCACGTGTCGAACAGGTTCCCCCGCCTATTGAACAGCTTTCGACTCCGAAGCCAAGGGAGTCAACCATCGTTCCTGTCGACGCCGAGGCCTTGTTGTCGACCCTGCCCAATGCTGATTCTGCTGATTCTCGTCGAGTGAAGCTGGAGATCATGACAGAATCACTGTTTAACGGGCTCCGTGAGAATGACCCAATCGAAATTGAGGGCGAAACGGACATGGACATCGAAACGCCGGTCGACGTAGAGATGCTGGATCGCACCCCCAGTCCATCGACTACGCCCGTAGTGACTCGTTCGTCTCAGCTACCCAGCCCACCGCTGGGTGCGTCCCAGAGCCTCTTCACGCCCGACACGACGCCCCGGTCTGCGCCTACCGCCGTTGTAGCTTCGGGCAGTGCTCCTGTGTCTAAACATGTTTCAAGACTTCCATCTCCATCGCCTCCCACTTCAGCAACCCATCCTGTTCCACTCCAGAGCAGCGAGTACATGGTCGCTCCAGGGCTATCTACTATCGTTAGTAGAAGCTCTTCCAGGGCTCCAAACGATGATTTCAGTATCTTTGGTCCATCTCCGCCGCCACACGTTCCTGCCCCTCTGCCCTCGCCGTCGTCATCGATCGCGATTCCCTCGCAGCGACCGATATCTCCACACTGGTCCACGGGGACGTCTACGCCGAACGGTAAGTTAATACTCGTCACAGCACCTTCTTGTGCTGATTTGTGTTTATAAAGGATTCCGTTCGGTAGGTAACCTAGGGGGTAGCGCTGGGGCTCACGTTACACAGGTGAAGGCTTCAACTCTCCATGGTTCTCAACCCGCGGACGTTGATATGGATGGTACCGGCGAACACTTCCGCTCTCCGATCAGGATTCCAGAAGACAGAATGACTAGGATTATTGAGCGTGGTCCCAGGTGCCAGGACCCGATTATTCTTGGCCCATCATCTTCGTATTCCCTTCCCAGTCTTCCACCGACGCAGGGCTCGGCTTCTACCTCTTCATATTCTCACTGGATATCGGTCAATCGGTACAAGAGTCCGGATGATCCAGTTACGATCCCTACGCCTACCCGTCGTTTCTTTCCTTACGCTGTCAACAATGAACCAGCGTCAAGTCTCCCTCCGCCACCGCCATCCTTCGTCCCACCTTCCGATAGCAGCGCTGTGGGCGGTTCCGTCGTTACGCACCTTGCGCCACCTCAAGTTAATCAGGTGCCGGAAATTCACGTCCCCCGTCACTCCCCTTCTCCCGGACCTTCCGTCAGCGATGTACCTGCCGAAACCCCCCCTCGACCAGCATTCCCCTTCGTCCTAGCTTCGAGTAGTGCATCTGCTACCGAATCGGTCGTCAGCCAGTCCCTTTCGCTTCAGATAGGCACGCCCGAAGTTGAGATGCGCAGTGCGGAGAATACGGTGATGCCCCCTCCATCTCCTTCCTTCTACCCCCAGTCAAAGATGCATCCTCACAAACGCTTCCTCCATCTCCCATCATCCCCTCTTCCCATGTCGCTGTCGTCGAGCCCGTTGAGCCTGTGGTAGTTTACCGTGCGCCTGAAATTGACATGCCTAGTCTGGAGGGTACGTTAATGGGGCGCTTGAAGGATGAATTGAGGTCGCAGTTCAAGGATGAGCTGATGGCCGAATTGCGGGAGGAGCTGCCAGGACAGATGAAGCAGGAATTGCTCGGACGTTTGAGGGACGAACTGCACGTTCAGATGAAAGACGAGTTGCTTCTTGAACTGAAAGCGGAGTTACTCGATCAATTGAAGGCGGAGTTGCTCGTTCAGCTGAAGGCCGAGTTGCTGACGGAATTGAAAGAGGAGCTTCTCGTCCAGCTCAAGGACGAGCTTCTTCTCCAACTTAAAGACGAACTGCTACTTCAGCTGCAGGAGGAGCTGCTCGTTCTGCTCAAGGACGAACTCAAAGTTCAACTGACGGACGACCTGACGGACACGCTGAAGAACAGCTTGCGCGAGCATTTGCGAGCCGATTTGAGGGACGATATGATCCTCGAGTTGAAGGACCACTTCAACGCGCAGCTGAAAGATCACCTGAAGGTAATGCTTGTCCAGCTGAAGGATGCTGTGAACTCGCATTTGAGAGACGATTTGGTCATCCAATTGAAGTACTTTATCGCCAAGTTGAAAGAGGAGTTGATCGTTCAGCTGAAGGATGCACTGACAGTGCACCTGAAGGACGGGTTGATCACTCAGGTAAAAACTGCGTTGACGGCTCAATTGCGGGACGGATTGGGGGCTCAACGAGAGCAGCTGAATCTCGATTTTGAACGACGGCGCCTATTTCTCGAACAGCAGCCGCGTGTTAAACCTGCAGTAAAACCCGCATCGCCGGCTACATCGACGACGCCTTCGCGACCTACGCCGACAACTCCCCGACCCATTCCCTCTCTCCTTTTTCAGGCGCGACACCCGCTTCACCATCTTGTTTTATCCACTGGATCAGATTATCCTGGAATGGATGTCGATGCGCCTACTCCACCTCCCACTACCCCGGTCCTTTCGTCCCCCTCTAGGATGGGCGCGAGCAAAGGCAGCGACACGCCGCTCCCCGTCAAGTCAATGCGCAAGCAGTCGTGGTTTGCCACGGGATATCAGGCGTCATGATATCAGTGGGGTAAATTTTGAATAAATCGTGCCCACTTCATGATGCGATACACGTTAGGTCAGACACTTTTCTTTTTGTGTATGTATGGTCTTAGATCTCATTGCAGAGCCCATCCAGGTTATCCCATTATGCAGAATCCCCATGTTCTCCACCTTGATACCGGCATGCACACCGAGTTGTTACAGTAGATACCGCACAGATAATGAAAATGTCTAAGTATGACTTGTACATAAATTTGCTACCCAACCAGTCGGGGAATATCCCGTGCGATGGTAAGTAGATAAAGGGTCCAGTTCAGCCGTCATATGCAGCTTATCGTGTCTATCCTGCTCTCTTTCCTGTTGCCTTGTCTCGTCGTTTATTTTCGACTTTACGGGACCACTGTGCATCAAACGACGGGACGAGATGCGCGACGTCGCGCGAAGAGGGCTCCGAACGATAGATACGACGCTTCGCGGCTCTGAACCAAGGCACCGATTAGTCGTGGGATGGATAAGGCCCGGATGGATACTTACCGTCAACCTTTCAAGACGACGCCATGATAAGAGTGTCTGTTTACTCACTTTCGAATACAAGTTTTCGTGCTGGAAATGGCATTCAAGTCGCCAGTCTTGTACGTGCATTGTTTAATGGGACAACTGCGAAGTAAAAATCGGCGGCTTTGGCTGACTTTTGACATTTTTCAGTGCTCAGGAGACTGGGAAGCAGTGAAAAAATCGCCGCAAATTAAATTGTACCAGGAATAACTGACAGTAACATGTACATTAAGGTACTACGTGACAGGTATATTTAATTGGATAGTTGTAGCAATTACATGGCGCACGAGACGAAAGGCACACAATAATCACAGCGTGACGACCTGCAGACGATTTTGAGATTCCAACAGAGGTAAGCTTCCCCGGAGTTCTTTGACTCCCTCGGGACTCACAAGCGCAGCGTAGACTGTCAATGAGACTTTGATTTCGAGGGAAACTGATCCGAGACTTGCGATGGCAGCGTCGAGGGCTTCCCAGATATCCCTATGCGCAAATTTAGACAGATCGCCACAAGAGGGCGCACAGTCACGAGTGACTGCGAGAGTCACTCGCTCCAGTGGGCTCTCGGGTGTCATTTTGGATAGGAGTACCGACATCGCAGGGAGAGCGCTCGGGCTCAAGATGTGCATTGTGAAATGAGTGAGATGAGGAAGCACTGTTGGACTGATATCCAATTCCTTTCCAAAAGACTCTGCTCGGTCGGCTAGGAAGAGAATTCAGTAGGGCGAGGGTGACAATGTGAAACGTACCAATGGTCCCATTGATCTCCACATGCGACAAAGACGGCCCCAATAGCACGAACATGCCGGCTAATCGCTCTGCGCTAAGGGGCTCGAGATTTTCGAGGATAACCAGTCGTTTCAGGGAGGTAAAGTCAAACGGCGGGGCTGCCAGACACTCGGTCACAACCCTGGTGACCCCTGTGATTTCGAGACATTCAACTTGGATGCGCCGTTCAGCGTGCGGTATGAACGTCGCGTCCACTAAGGATTCTTCGGATGATCCATAAGGATATAACCTGCCACGGACTTCAAACGTCTTCAGCTTTGCGGTACGATGTCGGAGAAACGAGAAGAATAGAAGGGGATCCCCTGGTCGCATCAAGGATATATGTAAAATGGATGGTAACGCGCAGAGATTCTGCATCACTGGCAGCGCCCATCTCGGAGGAAGACTGTATATTGTGAGCTTCCGTAGGTGTGTGAAATGTAGTTTCGACAGAGCGACGTAAGGGTCCCCATGTGGGTGAAATTCGATAGCAAGATGGGCGATGAACCTGAGAAGATGAGGCGATGCTTCCAGGACGGTACCCAAGCGCTTGCACGCGAGGTCGTCCCCCAATTCTATGTAGGAAAAGAGATGGTATTGGGCTGCTGCCAGCCAGGAGACGCTTACAAGAGCGCAACATTTCAAATCTGCGGTTGAATTGTGCAAGAAGTCTATGGTGAAGTCCAGGAGCTCTTGAACTTCGAACATCGTTGTCGGTGTGGCGGCTGGTCCGAGATGCCGAAAGCGCGTCAGACAATCAACACCAAATATGTTGACACCTACTCACACCAAGAGCCTTGACATTCTTCAAGCCACTCATCTATTCCATCTCTTCGTGTAGGATTCCTCCACTGAAAAAAAAAGGCGTCTTTTGCGGTCCAAACCTCAGTGCTTTATTTCTTCTGGATCGCCAGCGACTCGGAAAACTTTCTAGAAGTTCGGGTTGAGTTCGGGCGCAGTTTCCAAACTCTCAGGGCTGCCACTTCGCGCTCGTATGGTCGATATAATGGTCATATGGTCGTCCAGTATGCGCGCAGTAGTGGACGGATCTACGCCACTTGCCACACCCGCCAAGCTTCTGGTCTATCGTCAATGGAGCTTTGATGAATTGACGGGCGTGGCAAACTTACTTCAGTGTCGCGATGACTAGATGTTTCTCTCTCGACCTAGTCATCTCTCCACATTCCTCTAATCGGGTGATTTCGACTCCAACGGCAGACTCGGATTGGACTCTTATATGTTGAAGGTCCTTGCTCCTCAGGCTGCTGTCTCCGAATTTCCCCATGTCGGGCATCATCGGGATCTTTTGGAGCCTCCGAGCCTCAAGGCCTTGTATTGCTTCTATGCCCTTCTTATCGCTCACGACATCGGCTGAAAGACGGGCTTGAATGGTCGTGTGCGGCCAAGGGACAAAACGTGCCCCAATGTTTACCCGTAATCGCTGCTTCTTCGCTTGTCATATGCCTTCCGGTGATGATAAAATGAGACCTAGCCAGCGACGTAACGCCTCCTCCCCTCACAATGGTACAGACCTCAGTCCAAAGCAACGAACCAGATATGAGCGTCCTCTTCGCAGAGGAGAAGCTCGGGTGGAACGGGTGCGAGTGTTTCCTTGCTCATAATATCGTTATGTATCACATATATTTCTCGATCGCAGCTACGTTGAATGGGAGAAGTACCCCGAGAAGAAAGCGATCGCGACCAAGATACTCAACACCAAGAAATTCACGCCCATCCCTGGTACGTGTGCATTGCGCCCACTTACTTAGCGTTATCCTGAGCGCGCACAGAGTTCCAATTCGTCCCTCTGCCGGATACCAACCCGATTCTCATCGGCCACCGCTGGAAGGAGTACCACGAAGCCCTGGGGCTCAAGAACATCGTCGACTACAGCTGGAAGGTCGTCCAGGAGGAGAAGCCGGACCTGCTCCACGTTCTTGATTTTCCGTACAACGGGGAGACGACGCGCGAGCAACTGTTGTTGGGGAAACTGACCGACAATAAATACCACTTGTTCGCAATGGCTTTTTTTGGCGAGTTCAAAATCGCTGATTTGGACTAATCAGTGTCCGCAATCACGGAGGGATTCCGGATATCCAAGCGGACGTGTTCGAGCTGGAGATCGGTGGGCTCGTGAACAAGACGGTCAAGATCTCTTTGAAGGATCTCCAGGACCCAAATAAATTCCCGTTTGTGCATTTTATCTGTCCATATTTCCAATAACCAACATGTCAACAAGACAATCCGAAGTGACTGTCACTCTACAGTGCAGCGGAACCGTAATTCTATTTTTTTTTCACCTATTTATGTAGCGGGGCATTGACGTTTAACTTGACAGAGACGTCTGGAACAGATCAACCAATATCCGGGAGATGGCGATGAATTGATCAATGCGCCATGGGGTATGTAAGCCGACTATTTCATGCCTGTACGCTGCTCAAATTTCCTCAACATTTAGGTGAAGGAGCGATGTACGTAACCCACATAATTTTTCTCTGGTAGCCTCCAGCCCCTGAATCCCCATATAACAGCGGCACCGCGGTCTACCACGGCGTCCCGCTCAAGAAAGTGCTCAAACTCGCCTGCGGCGGCGTCAAGCCCGAGTGCCAGCACCTCGAGTTCATCGGCGCCGACACGTACTTCAAGTAAGGACCTCCCTTCCGTCATTCCGATACCGTTATCCGTTTACATTAAACCAACATCGCAGGAAGAACAACGTGTTCAACTACGCCGTGTCCGTCCCGTGGCGCAAGGTGCGCCAGAACGAGGAGGTGCTCCTCGCGTGGGAGATGAACGGCAAGCCACTTCCGCGCTCGCACGGTGCGCCGCTCCGCGCCGTCGTCACGGGCTACATCGGCGCACGCAGCTGCAAGTGGGTGTACAGGTTGGTCGTCCATCCACGGGAATTTATATGACCATGTTCATACTTAAATAATCGCGAAGGATCAACGCACAAGCGGAAGCGAGCTTGGGCCCTGTGCAGCGCCAGGAGTATCTCTACTACACCCCTCAGGTTAACCCAGTTCGCCTCCCGCGCGCCCAACGATCGTGTTGATTTTTCTGCGCACAGATCGGGAAGCAGAATACGATGTACTCGAACGGGTTCTCGATCCAGCAGATGCCTGTCTCGTGGGTCGTTCAATGTTCAACGCCGATCCGCCGCTGACGGACATGCACTCAACTATCACTATCAGGAGCGCGATCATCTCGCCCGTGGACCGCCAGGTCATCGTGCACGACGGCAAGATCACGCTCAAGGGCTGGGGGTACTCTGGTGGCGGGAACTGGGTTGAGCGCGTCGAAGTGTCGCCCGACGGGTAAGTCGCCTGCGCTGCTGCACCACCGCTCACCGCGCGCAAAATCAATATTGCGACTAAAGGGGAGGCGTTTGGTACGCCGTTGACCAAGACGATATGACCGAGAAGGTGCGCCCGATCTGACCGGACTTGCTTGCGATTATTTAATTTAATTTGTTTCATCGTATTTAGCACTACCACGCGTGGCGCCTGTGGAAGATCGACGTGCCGGTCGACGCCGAGGGCTGGCTCGAGTTCTGCGTCCGCACCTGGGACTCGTCGAACAACACGGAGCCGACGTTCGTCCGCTCTGCGTGGAAGTACGCCGCCCGGATCACTCATTCACTCATTTACTTATCTCATTCTATTTTTTCCTCGCAAATAGCTGGGACCTGCACGTAACGTCGTCATGCCACCGGATCAAGATATACAGCGTCAACAGGACACGCCCGGCGACGATGCGGCGGTTGAAGGAGCTCGAGGCCCGCGGGGAGAGCATCGAGCCCCTCTCAACGCCGCTCGAGTACCAACTGGAGGATACGGAGGTGTACCTCGAGCGTTGCAAGGCGCACCCCAGGGAACCGCTCAATTGAACGCATAGCAGTGTTGTATTCGCGGGGATAGCTGGCGCGCACATGTAGTGGCCAAAACCACGCATTGTAGTTTATGTACGTCATCCGGATCGATAGCAGAGGAGAAATTAGATCTTAATAAGTCCTATCAGCACGCTGCTGACGCTCAGCAGCACATCTCGCAAGGGCAGCCTGCGCGATACTGATTAGAACCAGGCCAAGCTGGGTGTGTGGGATAGTGAGGTACTTACAGACAATATCTGCGAAGCATTCGCAGCAACCCTGGAGACGAAGAAAAAACAATCAATGTCAGAAACGCAAAGATGATACCGTCGACAAACCTCGCAACATTCTGGATAAAATAAGTAAGTTGATAAAAGATAGACAAGGTAAAAAGACATACCGAAGCAGAGGAAGCATCCAAGCATCCCGAGTAAGCAATCCTAGCACCCCGGTCAATTAGTGTCCCATCGTACGAGATTCAAACGAACTTTTCCGGCTCCTCCACCGCGGGTCCGGGAGGCCTTGTGCTGATGTTCGCACTGCTGGCCGTGCTTGCAGGCGCCGTCCTTTGCAGCGGGCGTTGCCGCGTTCATAACGTCTGACATGACATTTAATGTCAAGGAAAGGAGTGCACAGGCCGACTCACTCATTTCCGTCGCCGCCTGTGGCTGGGAGGTGGTAGCTTTGGAAGGGGCGGACATGGTTGATGAAGGGAAAGTTGAGGGAAAGGAATGCAGCGCAGCATCAAACGGGTGTCATCTTATAGCCTCAGCCTCGTGTTATGTAACATATGACGTTGCCGGTGCTATAAATAGCTAGTTTCTTGGGAAATCTCAACTGGCAGTGCTGCGAATCCGCAAGATCGAAGCCGGATTCCATGGAGACCCTCCAACATATCGTTTCCAAGCGCAGCAAAAAAAGACTCATTTATGCAACACCTTTTTTTTTTACAATCTTGTTGCGATCGCCGATAAGAGATTTAACGTGGATAATGACGTACGGATCCTCTTTCAGGTACACCCAGGTTGCGTTTCCAAGGTGCTTTTAAAGTGGAGAAACGCATAGAAATACGACATTGCACCTGGGGTCTTGGTCTCGAGCCTCGAGTATCGTACATCGCCGAATCTGTTGAGATCTATCCGCAGGAGGATAAGCCAAAAATGACCTCGCTACATATTTGATTTAGCCACTCACCACGACTCGGAAATGGATGAAAAATCTTCTCTGTCGTTTTCTTTCCTAAACAGGAAGTACAGTCTAGGCTGTATTAACCCATACAGGACACCCAAGGCTATGGGTTACTGCAGATTTATGGGTTATGAATGGTTTTAATTGAGGAAAATGGCCTGAAAATCTGCCCAAAAGTATGGGGTATTACAGATTATGGGTTATGACAGCTATGGGTTAAGACAGCTTAGACTGTATAACTTTCGCGGGCCCAAGAGCTGGCCAAGACACAGCAACGGGTGGCGGTGAGAGACGAGAGTGGACCTATTTTTAGATGTAGCAGAATTCAATCTCGCAGAACAGCAAAAGTTTCACCTTGTCACCGCAAAAGTCTATGAGTGGGTGACTTTCCATAAGCATAGAATAATGATTCTGGCATATTTCTGCTCTTGCCGTCGCCGTTGCCGAGTCAGCCGTCAGGACCCCATCAACGGGAAACCCAAAAGCGTACAAGAAATAATCCAGATCTACGAAAATCTGTAGAGGGGTACCCCCCCCTCTACAGATTATTATTCATTGGAATAAACTGTTTTGGGTGGCCAACGGGTACTCCTCGTCCACTTGTGAAACCAGCGAGCCTCTGATTCATGTAAGAAAAATTCAACCACCTTCTGTTACCCATCGGAGTTCGTTCCGGCCTTTGTTCAAGCATGAAGTCCAATTCGTGTTTTTACTTCTTTCTTATGGGAATGGAAGCCATTTATCAGACGATCCGAATTTCCTGTACCTTGATGCCATCGCTGGCACCTTCAACTAAGCTCAGAAATACCCCAGGATTAGTTTATGCTTATGGAAAGTCAACCAGTAGTGCTATCCAAAAATATGATATGAAATAATATGCATTTAATATATTCTTAATACGGTGAATATGATTTGCGCTCAAGGCCCACCTGAGAATATGAATACAATATGATATGCAGGTTGTATGATATTCATATTTTTGCATATTCTCGGCACTTCAGCAGCCCTTGATTCAACCTTGTGGAAACCCCTGAAAATCTGCAGGTGGCTGGGTCAGATCATTGAAACGTTGCTGTGGACCTAAAAGCAGGCTTTTTTGGACTTCTAAACTTTCCTGGGATGATCAACTTGTGATGAAGCTGATTTGCACAAGATCAATGCCTCCTGACCATACTTTTAAAGGTCAGCTATAGGATTTTCTTTGTATTCTGTCAGCCTAATCTGTTCCAAACATTCAGGCATACATTCTGGGTCATTTACAGTGCAGATGATTTTTTATTTCTGATCATATTGAGTTTTTCGTTGCAAGCTCAATTCTGGTCCGTTTGCCTCGGGACATGGCCCATTCAATTTGCCTTGAAATTTTGCTGTGTGTAGCGTCCCCAGAATTTTTATTTGAGAAATATCTGTATTTGTCAGCAACACTGTATGTTTTTCGATGTTTCACTACTGGCATAAGGCGTGGGAATATGGTCATCTGTTTTTTATTGTAAGGATTTA
The DNA here is from genome assembly GCA_029204085.1 of Mycena sp. CBHHK59/15. NCBI lineage: Eukaryota > Fungi > Basidiomycota > Agaricomycetes > Agaricales > Mycenaceae > Mycena > Mycena sp. CBHHK59/15. The sequence continues at coordinate 248 of JARGXW010000443.1, read as the reverse complement.
AATACATTATAAAGTGTATAACATTGTCCGATTTTGAATGGTGGCCCTCAGTAAAATAATATGCAAGCCAGACGGGGTCACAGAGAGCAAATGATATTGTGCCAGTATATCATCTGTAGAAATAGTTCCTGTTTGCCAATACATCCTATATTGTAATATATACAATGTTTATATATTTTGAAGTGCATAGCAAGCTCTTGTGACCGCTATGAGTTTCTGTCAGTATCAATCCAAATATGAGACAAGTT
>JARGXW010000442.1:0-117272 GCA_029204085.1 Mycena sp. CBHHK59/15 | reverse complement strand
ACAAACTCCCCAATCACCATGCATCAGTCCCAAAACATTGGTACCCATTCCACTTTCACAAGTGAGGGACCGCCCGCCCTGTCGCATAAAAAACACGTCAAAAACACGTCAAAAACAACGTCGCAATATGTTCTAACTGCCGACGACGAGCTGATTGACAGCCTGCCGACACGCGTGGTGATGGCATTTCGAAGTTCCGTTTGTGTTCTCCTACAATGACATGCATTGACAGGCAGCTTCCTGACGCACCTTTGTAGATCTATCGCTCCGGATTCGTTGCGTCTAACGCTCACATGTTCCTCGACAACAATTGGATCGACGTGGATCAACTCAAGGAATTCCTGGAGCGTGCTGCGTCGGATTTGCACCCGATCGCACCCCGAGTCACCTACGACACGCTCAACTTGAATCTGACGCTTCAATCACATGTCTTACCACATTGGAGGGCAAAACAGCAGTCGGTCCCACCGGCATCAGAACTAAGGCTGTCCACGAGTGCGAGTCACCCGTGGGTAAATACGGGTTGATCCGTGGGAAAACCCGTGGGTATGGTGGCGGACGGAACTTCGTGACAAGTTTCAGTCCCGATTTGGTAATTGTAACTACTCCTTGAGGTTTCAACCCAGTATTCCGCAAACGTGGAATTAGGGCCGCAATAGACCCCCCTATCATCCTGTTGGAGTAGAACTTGAGAAAGTACATTTCATGTTTTTCCGGGGCGATTTCGCGATTTTGATTGCGGATCACCGGTCCGGTGGCTGTGCTGCACTGCGCGCTGCATTCTCCCTGCACCCATTCCTCCGCTTCGCAGGAAGCATGCCCAGGCTCAAGAAGGGTCCTTCCCACATGCAGAGAGGCACTTCTGGGGCCTTTATCTCAAACAGTCAAACCTGGCATGCCCCCTACTCCACAATTCGGCGATTCTTCCGGCGCGCGAATAGATACACCAGTGTTTACCGCCTCAGCGCGACGGGACCAGTGGCCGAGTTTGCAGTGAAGAAGTACCGCTCGCACCGTGGGGTTCAGCGGTGCGAATTGGATGTGGTGATTGCAGAGTGGAGAAGTTGGGAACTCTATAGTGTACGAACATCCTGTTTCGACTCTAATTTTTTCGTTTTCTGGCCGAAGATTTCGCGTTTTTTTCCCACGCTCAGCCTACTCCGTTTCCTCTGAAACGAAAATTTCACCACTAAAGTAGATCATTCTGATGCTGATCTGCAATCTAGAAGCAATTCGGTGGGAACTCCGGCTTGTCATGAAGTTCCGTCCGCCACCATAGGAGCCGGAAGAAATAAGATAGGAACTGAAAAGCAATCAAGCCTGGATAATAGGAATAAGGTCAGACGAGGAGAAAGGAGGAGATAGGGAGAGGACAGACTTTCGCCGCCGCCGCACGGGCTTTGGGAGGTGCTCGGGTTGCAGCCTTCTTAGGTGCAGTGGGGGCCTTGGCTGCAGCCTGGGGAATGGCATTAGAAACAGAACGACCAGACGGATATAAGAACGAACCTTTTTGGGCGCAGCTTTGGCTTTGGTAGAAGGGGCGGCTTTGGCTTTGCGGAGAACGGCCTGGACAATGGTCAGCGAGGCAAAGTTGGAGATGGAGCGAGACTGACTGATTTGGCCTTGGGCTTCGACACTGCCTTCTTAGCGGCGGGTTTGGGCTTGCCGGCAAGCTGCTTTTTCCCAGCAGCCGCCTTGGGCTTCGAAGCAGCTTTAGCAGGCGCAGCCTTGGGCTTGGATGCCACCTTCGCTTTGGATTTGGTGGCAGCGGTCTTGGACGTTGATGCTTTGGGCTTGGACGTGCCGGCCTTGGATGCGGGCTTGGAGTTCTGGAGCGACATGTGAGGGATATCGAAATCGAAGGGCGGGCTATACACACCTCAGCCTCAGGGCGTACTTTGGGGGCGAGCTTGACGGTGCCCGAGGGGCCCTGTGGAAGACATCGTGAGGATTGAACATCGGTGCATCAAGAGGACGCACCTTGGGCTGGACGAACAGACCCGCCTCCACTCCAAACGTGATGGCGCGGTTGAGCTGCGAAACGTGGGCGGTGGTGGACAGCTTGTACTTGTCCTCGGCAAACTGGACACGACAGTGAGCATCTACTGCAAGTCTACTCAACAACGACGACGCACCTTCTTGATCGCGCTGCGAGAGACGCCCTGGCGAGTGGGAGCGTCGGAGGTGGCGATGCACTCCTGGTGGCATGTCAGAGGAGAACACAACATGAACCGCCTCGACGAACCTTGATGATGTCCTTCCACGAAGGATGAGCCGGGGTGGGCTTGGATGATGCGGCCTTCTTGGCTTTAGGCGCAGCTTTGGTGGTGGTGGTGGCCTTCTTGGTGGCTTTGGCCGGAGAAGTCTTCGTGGTGATGGTGGCAGCGACCTTCTTCGCATTAGGTGAAGGAGGGACGGCTACAGAGGCAGAGGCAGGAGCAGGGGATGCAGATGCGCTGGAGGACATGATGAAGCCTGACGTGGTTGGTGGCGGTGGAGACGCCGGCACTTCTTATAGGAACACGTGAGGTTGCACTTATTTGGTTGACGTCAACACCGTCAGGTGACTGGCTTCTGGTACACCACCAACCAGCCGAATTGTTGGTCTGATAAAAACAGTGATCGTTTGAGCGATAATTAGAGAGAATCTGCCTTGAATATTATTGTGAGGTTGTGTTAATGTTCGCCAGCCAACGTGCAGCCGAGATTGAGCTCGATGTTGGCACAACGTTCCGTCACACGTCACTGGCACCTCTCGTCCCGCACCTCCTCTCCACGTCGGCTCGCTCTCTGCCCAATATCCTGGAGTCCCACTCCGTCACCTTACCTCCCAATCCACTCACAACGTACCCACCGCTGTCGGCGCTTCAAATGCCCAACGAGGCCGCATGTCTTCAAGAAACTTCAAAGTCCAATCCTTCACGTCGACCGCTACAATCAGCATACCACCATGAGCCAGGACAGCCAAAATTCTGCGAAGCTTGTGTGCTGGGGAAAATGAAGAAATTACTGTTTTCCAAAAGCCAGACTAAGGCTCAGGGACCTCTGGACATTGTGTCCTCTGATGTTGGTGGTCCGGTGACACCTACAGGCCCTGGTGGCATACGATATTGGGCTGTAGTGGTCGATCACTGGGGCTCACATGTGTGGGTTCTATTTGCCAAAAGGAAATCCGAGATCTACCTCCGGCTAAAAGAATGGCGCATCCACGTGGAGCAGCACTTCCGTGCCACTATTGCAAACTGGGAATTTGGTGCAGGATGGACTCGCTTTTTCCGCACAGATGGTGGTGGTGAGTACACATCGAAGCAGATGGAGGCAGCATTCAAAAGACTGGGAATCATCCATGAAGTCACTGCACCATATACACCTGAGCAGGATGGAATTGCTGAACGAATGCAACAAATCCTTGTTACACGAGCAACCACTATGTTGATTGATTCCCGGCTGCCTCGTAAATTCTGGACCTTGGCCTTACGTGCCGCTGCCTACACCATTAATTGTACTCCTGCCTCTGCACAGAAATTCCGTATCCCCCACGAGAAACTCTTTGATCGGCCAGTGAATATTCATCACATGCATCGCTTTGGATGTCGGGCATACCCACTCATTCCAAAGGAGAAGCGTCACAAACAGAAGTTTGGAGACAAAGCAAAGCGCTGTATATTTGTTGGCTATCATGAAAACAGCAAAGCATATGATCTGCTGGTGATCAACAAAGACGGAACTTATGGTGAAATTATAACATCGAGACATGTCAGGTTCGACGAGGATGAGCCCTTGACTGGAATACAGCCTCAACTGGCACCAGTCATCACCTCTAGAAAACAGCTCGAGGAAGTATCACAAAGTCTGCTACAGCAGGATTCTCCATATTATGATGATGACGATGAGGATATTCCTCCTGGACCAATTCCAGGTTCAGTGGGGGAACCTCAGATCTCCGTGACTCCAACGGGGGAAGGTTTGCCTCAACCTGAACCCCCCAATAATGATCCACCCATTGGACATCCTTCCGAGAGGGGCACTCCAGCTTAAGCCATCCTTAAGGGCTTAAAAAATCACGTGTATTACGGCTACATAATCTTTTATTTTCTCCTCCGTGCCGCGCGTCGACACTGCTGCTCGCCATGGTGCCCCTCCGGGACTACTTCCATCGTGGGGCAATGCAAAACTCGGTGATGTGGCAGACTTACTGCAAAGGCTGCGTGGAAAACTACCTGCAGACTGTCGGGGCGACGGCATTTGAGCGTACACAAGGCTCAGAAGTATGGCTGGCCGGTAAGCTATTCCTGTCTTATTTCTATTCAGATTCTCAGCTATTCTTGGCCTATGCGGCAGTTGGAAGTACCCGGGTGAAAAGTCAGCATGGATTGCTCATCTCCTGGGGCCGTAACCTTATCAGAAAGTGATTTACTTATGTATTGATCCCTTCCTGTGAATCACAACATACAGCTCTGTATTCCTTCCCTTTTGTTGTAGGAGTACTTGTATTACCTATCACTGGAGAGGAGTGGAATACACCTTTTTTATCTGCTGTAATCCTGATTCAATATCTCTAATGCAGTCCAATGCCCACCCAGAACTGTTTTCTTAATGCGGAACAAGGATCTACGGTAGAACCACATGTGCTACATAGATCTACATGGCTCTATGGCTCTACGGCTCTACGGACGATGGCCTCTCTCATAGAGGGGGATGGCTACTGCTCTACGGCCCTACTTGGTTCTACTTGGCTCTCGGTAGCCATGGGGTGTTTTCCAGATGTGGTGGACGTTAAAGGAAACAGCACAAGCACTTGTTTGGTTGCCAAGACGTCGGCCGATCAGGCGGATCAATCGATTCCGGGTGTAGCTAATCCTTTCCATTTAGCCCATTTTGTTGACGATAAGCATGTTGGCATTTGTCCGAAATCGTGCTCCAAACGTCCTGCTGCTTGTTCTTAGGCTATTTTTCAAAATCTCGAGGACGAGTTCCCATGTAGTGTTGGTGATGTAGAGGTTAGTTTGTATTGCCTTGCGGCATCCAAGATGATGGATAGCGAGGAGCCACTCAATGTATATGAGCACGTATGCAGGAAACAATTAGGGCTTTTCACCAAAAGGAAACCGACCCAGAAAAAAAACTACCTCTCTCTCTTCCTTCGCCGAGAAAAATTTGAAAATGTCTTCCAACAAGACCAATCCCAATGTCAACAACATCCCCACTGGCGGAGTTCCTCAAGGTGCTCCCCTCACTTCCGTTAATTATTTGTCCGCCCTCACTGGGGGGGGGTAATCCCATTCCGCCTCACATCGGGCACCAGCCTCGTCCTCAACCAACCTCCCTCTCTTCTCCCCACTGGTCCCCCTGTCTCGCGTACTTTCAATTCAGTCCAATTTAAGCACGGGCTTTGTATGCATCCCGAGCCTGCCCTCTACCCATTTTGGTGAATTCAATCGATGTGCCAGCGTCGCAGACACCTAAAGCCCGCGCCAGATCACGAATTTAGAAATGCTAACGTTGTTCTGCTCATAACTCATGCTATACTGCAGGGAGAAAGAAGGAGGGCACAGAGAACGCCAACTGACTGAAGGTACTTACCGAGTACGATGACTGCCAAGGAGCATTGAGCAGATGATTGGGGGTGGGCGAGGATGGGTGTTGGCCATTATTAAAAATTGTCAAGGGATGGTGAGCAGGGGGAATGTCAGGACGTCGAGATGGCCGGATATAATGATTTAGTAAATCACTGCATCGATCAGTCCATCATAGAAAGTTCTTGTCCTTCAGGCTTTACATAATATTTCCTAGGTGTTGCACCTATGCATGTTCGACCTTGGTTCGGCCTCCATAGTCTGAAGGAAAGGCAGACAAACATGAGCAAAAAAAAAAGGGACCAAAAAGGGAGCTGAAAACCGAGCGTTCACACTTTGAATACTGCTATGAATCACAGCAGGCTTATTTCAGCCCAAAAAAGGCGGCGAAAAGGGCAAGGAAAACATTATACTGTGAAGTCAGTACTGTATATAGTCTTGCTTTATACTCCTATGCCAAAGGAAGTATGCGACGAACAGTTGACTCGTGTATCTAAATGCCCATCGTTGTGTTCGAATTCCGCACATCTGCGGCAGAAAGAGAACATTCCACGATCTCTTCCTTTCTCACTCAGAATCACTGGACAAGACTGTTCCCACCAAGTTTCGAAACCGAAAATTTGCCACGTTATATATGGAAGCACACATTGACGTAGAGAAGGTGCAATCTACGCCTCTTGTCCTATATATGTATATTCACAACTGATGTTTAAATAAAGTTCCACGCTCGGACTGGAGTTCCACCGCCCCCCGGACTTTTCAAGTCCAAAAAGCGAATTTGGACCGAGAACAGCAGCATTTCTCTTGGTAGTTCAGTTCTCAAGCGCACACGACTTGGTACGTCCAGTAATATATTCTCGCAACTGATTTCTCTAATCTGCAAAATTTACAGCTTCTGCTGGGCCACACTCTTTGAAGTCGTCATTCGCTTTGGCCTCCCTTGCGAGTACTGCGACCTCTGTGACACTGTTCTTTGCAGAGCACACATCAGACCCAGAGACGGGTGTCCAATCTTTCAATTGGTGCACGGACGATCCCACTGCGCATCCTGCAATGCTCGAGAATAATTCCTTCGGAAAAGGAAGATCCAAGCTTGTCTTCAAGGCCAGTTACTTTTTGTAGGCTACTTCTAAATCCTTGCTTACTCTAGACTCAGGTTAAATACAACAATATGGTCTATGTTGCGAAACGATGCTATACTGTTGGCAATGGCCCACTTGTATCAGTCATTTCCAATCATGATGAGCTTGTCAAAGAGGGAAAAACCCTTGGTCGTGCAAGGTTCTTTCTGAATAACTTCAAGGAGGAATGTGACGCAGCCGAAATGGATATCTCGGGCAAGTCAACCTTGTCTGCATTATTCCCTGTGTACTAACATGCCTTAGACTTTGAGATCAGGTTTAATTTCGGGTAGAGGAACTCCGATCTCCTCTTCCAACTTCTCCTCCTCCTCCTCCTCCGGAGACTTTATCATTACAGGAGCATCTGGTGATGGGGTCGGGATGGAGTTTGGGACTGGTATAGGTGGGGGTGCGGGTGTATCATCGTTGTCCGAAGGTTTGAATGGAGGTTTAGCAGGTTCGGGATCTGCCTTCTCTCCTTCGAGGACGAGTCCAGGGTGAAGGGGGCGAGAAATCTCGTCCTTGGACTCAATGAAGACGACATTGAATGATGTGAGTACCTTCTTGGATGTCCGGTGATAGCACCTGTAGGCTTTCGAGTTTTCGGAATACCCGATGAGGACACATTCGATGGAACGGTCGTATATTTTAGGGTTATGCCGGTTTTGTACCAGGACGAATGCGCGACACCCAATTTCCCGCAGATGGGATAAGTCGGGCTTTCGATTGTGCCATGCTTCATATGGGGTCTTGTCCTTCTGGGCTCTCGTAGGAAGCCGTTCAGAAAGATATGCCGCAGTTTTAACAAATTCGTCCCATTGATTTGCAGGTATGTTTGCAGCGGAGCGCATGGCTCTGGCACGGTTCATAATAGTGCGGTGGGCTCGTTCCACCTTGCCTATGTGGGCAGAAGTATATGGTGCAGAAAACTCTTGACGAGTTCCCGTTTCTGCTAGCCAAGCGTCCATCTCATGGCTCTTCAGCTCGCCACTGTCAGTGCGAAAAACTCCGACATCCAGTCCGGTTTTAACCTTGACCTTCTTCTCCCATTCACGCAGTTTGGGGAGTGCATGGCTTTTATAACGAAGTGGGATAGCCCAGATGCGATCGGTATGTTCGTCAACCAATTCCATTGAGTAAAGATTCCAGGTCGCTGATTGTACAGCTTCGGGTCCAGTCAAGTCTATGTACACGGGTCGCGGGTTTCCCACGGATCAACTCATGAGTAATTTTTTCTTTTCACTCTTTTTCAACTCACAATGAAGATTGGAGTGACTCGGATGGCGGGAAATTGTTCTTACCATCCAACTTCACTGAAACAGAACGGCAGACCATGGATCTACTCAGTCTGGTGGTGGTGGAGGCAAAATGAAGAGAGAGCCAAGCATCTGACCACTCCCTTCAGAGCATCGTGAAGTCCGTTACTGCACTACGCAACCAGAGAATCTGGGCTGAACACCAGCAATAACAAAACACTTGAGCAGGTGACAACATTCGGAATTCAATCACCCTTCGCGACACACACATGCCTTCATATGAAATCACTCAATCCTTAGCGTCAATGTGGAATGCACCTAGCTGTCTCAATAAATGTATATTCTAGGCTGTCATACTCAATGGGATTGACTATGTCTGGTACAGGTCCAACTTGGTGAATAAATTACCAGAGCACAAGAAGCAACAAACAGAGCACAAACCAAAGTTTGTATGCTGTTGTACTCGATGAGGTTGACTCTGATGCAGCTGGAATTGCCTTTGAAAGTACCGAGGAACTACTTTGATAGTTTATGATCAGTGATGCTTACCTATCAACCCCCAATTAGATGCTAATGTTGAATCTGGAATAGTTGTACACAATTACTTAATAGTGACAAGGACAAGCCTATGGTCCGCACTCAGCCATTGCTTTTTTGGCTTTGCTGATTTAACCCCATCCTTGTCATCTTCAGAGCCTGTTACACCGGTGTGCACTCATTTTTATTCCCTCTAACACTGGAGATAAATCGCCGGATTTGCTGCTGGATTCAATGGATAGCCCTTGAAATTCTGAGCAAGACCGTGACTGACCGTCTGTTCAGATTTCCTGATTTCGCATTCCTCGCAAAGCCTGAGGCAGTTAATCTCTGCACAAGTATCACCAAAAATCAGATTTTGAGCGGGATTCATAACGCACACTGTCAATGGATAGCCCTTGAAATTCACTGATTTCGCATTCCTCACAAAGCCTGAGGCAGTTAATCTCTGCGCAAGTATCACCAAAAATCAGATTTTGAGCGGGATTCAAAACGCACACCGTCAATGGATAGGGATTATTCTACTGAGGAACCCGGCTTTCAAAAGAAACCCCCCTTTTTTGGGAAATCCTCCAAAACATCTATTTGAAAGCCCCTCCGCCGTCGCCGCAGGATGGCCGGATGAAGCGTCGGAGTTTGAAACTCGGTCAACGGCCAGCCAAAGTTGGCCACACAACACATCATGCATACCGCGATTTCATTTTCACAGAATGGCTAGCTCGATGTGTCCAACCGAAAAGACCCCCGGGCCCCGAGGCCACAACTGTTACCTTCAAGAAGCTCTATACAGACCTCTCTGTCTTTGTGATGCTGGCAGTACAGCGACAAGTTTGAGGGGAATACTGTACCGTTTCGACCGAATGTTCAGGTGACGGATGACAGAGAGTCGTGAAGTGAACAATTTCGGCATAGGTGATGGTGACGGCGAAATTTTGAGGCCCAAATAGGCTTCTGCTCCCAAAATATCCTGGGTTGGCAGGACCTACAAATGTGCGCTGTGTCGGCAGGAGGGTCACAATCACTCAAAATGTCCTCTCCAGTCGTAGATTAGTGTATTGAGATTAAAATATCATTGTGCCCTGCCATTGTGAACAATGACCTGAGCTATTCAACTTATAAGTTCACAAAATCTGATCAGGATCATCCAGCTAACGAATTCTAACTATGGTGAGGGGTCTTAGATATTATAAATATTTGTTTAGCTGCTGAAAATCCTGCCCCTAAGTGCTTGTTGGCATTGCTTGAACGTCGTGAAAAGTTAGCATGATAGTCATGTGACCGTGTGCCGAAGTGCCGAGTTGCCGAGTCCCCGCACTTGGCACCCGCCTTGCACCGACCGCCGGTGAGAGAAACCCTTGGAATTCGGGTTTCCAAATAACACAATTTTTTTGGCAGGGGTTTCCATTGAAAGCCGGGTTCCTCAGTAGAATAATCCGTTAATAAGCCCTTAATATTAACCCTAAACAAAACTCCTGGATGTTCTTAGGCCTTAACTAGGCCTTAATGATGGCATTTGTCCATGGCTGCTACGAATCTACCGTGCGCGAGTTTGGAGTCGAGCGCGAGCTCGTCGGGGCGCTCGTGGCTTGGGATCCCACACAATTATTCCCCTCACACCATACCACCGTCGCTCCTGCTCGTTCGTATACGCCGACGCCCTCCTCGCTCGCGTCCACCCACCTCGCGCTCGCCCGCATCCACCCCATGCCCCATGCCCGTTCGTGTTCACCTCGCCTCCGACGCTTGCCCCCATGCACGCTCTTTTTCTGAAGGCTCGGCAGCGCTTACATAAGGCGGAAAGCCTTTCCGTTTTAAGCGCCCATCCCTCTCCTCCCTCCATCTTCACCACTACATGAGGAAGAGCCCCACTGCGTACAACCACGACGACCCGGGAGCCCGCCGACCGTGTAACGGCAGCGCCGCTCGCCGTGCCTCCTCCTTCTTTTCCCTTTTTTTCCCTCTCTGTCCAACTTGATTAACGCAGTTTGATGCCGCCCTCAACCGACATGGGCCGGGAAAAAGCCAGTCAGCATGCTGGCTTGGTACAGCATGTGACCTTAGAACGTCCACCGGCCAACATCCATCATGATCCCCATCAACTGCAGTGAAGGCGACAATAGGAAGGACCCCTGATAATAGGACGAAATGCCTGATCCCAATCCTGACAAATTGGACAAATTTTTTGGGTTCAGCCTGTGTCAAATCCCGACATTTTGGCCCAAAATTGCGCGCAGGCCTGTTCCAGATCCCGACAAAATCGCCCGAGCGGAAGAAAATTTTCGCGAATTGGCGATGTGGGAAGAAAAATTTGAAGGATGTTGACGGATTTTTGGCCTATTTTAGGCGCTAGGCCTGTGCAAATCCCGACAAAATCACCCGAATCGGTGATTTCCAGTCCCGACAAACTGACCTCCATGGGGAACAGGCCTTTGGCGGAATTATCAGGGGTCCTCAATAGGACCTCTGAAAGTCCCCGGAGATGATAGGTCCGGCGGCGGACAAAATTTTGGGATTTTGGGCCCCAAACCTAGGTTCTGGGCGGACAAAAATGTGCTCCCGAGAGCCTGTGGGCTAAGGCAGAGGGCGTGGGAATTCCGCACGCATATAAATCAGTGCACAGCCACGTACGTTTACTCCAACTGCTTGGACTTGATTCTGGCTAATCATGCTTGATGCAAGACAATCCCAATCTGCAGCCACTGTCGCGTCACTGGGGTCGGCTCGCAACGTCATCCGCTTGGACCTGGCCGACGACGAGGACTAAATCTCTCTTTAATTCACCCATAAATAGTATTGTATCGCAATCCCCGTTATTCTTGTACATAATTCATGTCTTATTCTACGTTATCCCAATCCTAATATTTGGCCCATGTCCTGGCGGCACTGGGAAATCCCAGGTAATCAAGGCTTTACGGGATTTCTTTGAGCTTAGAGGCCAGAGCCGTCGATTGCGCCTTGCCGCGTTCACTGGGGTAGCCGCTCGAAACATCAAGGGCATGACGCTACATGCAGCACTCTGTCTCAGTCAACGCTCCAATACATCCTCGCAGACTAAAACACGGAAAGATCTTACCGCCATGTGGGAAGGGGTTGATTATCTATTCATTGACGAAGTTTCTATGGTTGGCTGCTCACTGCTGTTACAGATTAGTCAGGCATTGATTGAGGCTAAAGGGAATACCGCCCTGTTCGGCGGGGTCAATGTGATTTTTGCCGGGGATTTTGCTCAATTACCTCCTGTGGGTATGAAAAGCCTTTACGCAACGATTCGCACCGACATTGAAAGCACTTCAAGCAAAAAGGGACAGCAAAATATACTTGGGAAGTTACTCTGGTTGTCGGTCAAGACTGTTGTAGTCCTTAAGAAGGTTGAACGTGTACGACACAAAAGAAATGAACTCACTGGTGAAAAGGAGGATGACCCCGATGCTGTGCGATTCTTGGAATTACTCAGTCGCCTCCGCCAGGGGAGATGCACGGAGGATGATTTTGACCTGCTGAACTCAAGGTTGATCACAAACCTACGTCCGGACTGGAGTAGACCCGAGTTGCAACATGTGCCTATAATTGTCTCGTCAAATGAGCTGAAGGATGCGTTGAACGAAAAAGCCGCCCAAGTGTATGCTGCCAAGACCGGGAACGACTTGAATTGGTACTACGCACGAGATTCAAGAAGTGACGGAACTCCAATCAGAGATGGGGGCCTGCGTGAACATCTCACATACAGATTGCACTCCGGAGAAACGAGCTATCGTCTTGGGCGGCTTCCTCTGGTAATGGGAATGCCGGTCATGATCACTCAAAATTTCGACGTACAAAATGGCATTGTCAACGGATCAACGGGAATTGTCAAACAGATACGCTATACTGTGAACGAATCAGGAGAGCGATTGATACAGTCGTGTATTGTGTACATACCTGACTTGACGGGCCCTGCATTGCCCAACCTACCGCCAAAACATGCCGCCATCCTCACAGAGACTGTAGACATGAAGTTCATTCATCCGGACTCGGGCCGAAAATGTGTAATAAGACGTACCCAAGTGCCTCTGGTACCAGCGTTTGCAATGACAGCACACAAAGCGCAAGGGAAGACTATGGATGCCGTGATCATGGACCTCGAAAGCACAATTGGAACAGAATCCCCATATGTCATGCTATCACGAGCCACTTCTCTTGCCGGTGTGTATATTCTTCGACCATTCAGCCAAAGAGTCATTCAGCGTGGCCCAAGTCAGGATGTTCGCGAGGAGTTTCGACGACTCGACATCCTGTGCCATCAGACCGTTATGCGCTACGGGACAGCAGAAGAAGCAGCGGAGGCCCAGCAGTACTTGGTTGACACATTCTCAGCCCGAGCTCTGCCGATGGAAGACCAAGCCATGGAGCACGTAGATGACGAGGCACGCCGACTGGCATCATTGCAGAGAGCCACAGCCTGTTTGATTGCCGGAGCGGTCCGGGATCCGGCTCTTGATCACCGCCGTATCACAGGCTCGACCTCGCAAGCAACTTCGTCTACCCCTCATCGTGCGCGGATTCTGAAAACAACTGCAGTTGACAGCCAGTCCATTTCTAGCAACAAACGGGCTGGCCCTAACTCAGTGGAAGCTGAACCCCCACTAAGCGACCGCGTCGGGCGTCGGGGATGCATAAACGGAGATAGCTGCCGTCGGTATGGCTAAGACTCTCGGAAATTTCCTAGAATATTCACTGACATTCTTGTAGGTTCTCTGTGACGACGATATAAGGAATGAGTGCCACATCATTCTTCCCCACTTTCTTTTCGCACTTTCTTTCCACCCCGACTCTATCTACTCAGTCAACATGCCTTCTATCCATACGCGTCGCTGCACCATTGACAGGAGAACCGACAAAACAATGTACGACACCGTTGTCGAGGAAGCCCAAGCTATGGGCGACACCAACTTGGGTGCGCACGAGATCAACAGCACATTCTTTCCTGCCAAGCCCGACCAGAAGGGCAACATATACTACCAGAAGGCCGACGGCACTCCTTTCGTGGCCACCTTTATCGCGGAAATCGGATCTGAGGCCCAGGGAACTTGGATGGCCGCCTATCCCAAAAACACTCCTCCTGCGTTTAAACTTGTGAGTACTCGACACATTATACTCACATCCGACGACTCAATCATTTGCAGCTGTACAGTGATGTGACTTCAAAGTCTCACAAGATGGTGCTGGCCCTCCGCTGCCCCACTGGGGCGCCAGAACCGCTACGCACCATGTACCGGGATGGAGTGGCTGTGTGCGATGGTATCCGCGAGCATGACGAAGTGCGCGAAGGGAAAAAGGGCGAGGTACATATCAATTTTCATTGTCTGCATGCATCCCTCTGGCGTCTCATCCGTCTATTGTATTGGTCCAGCATTTTGATATCACAGACTGGATAACCTGTGAGGAGGGTGGTGAGATTACGGTCGACAAAATGTTCTTGCTCGCGCGGCTCGATCAAACTTACCAGATGTCGTCGAACGGTGGATGTATCCGAAACCGTCTCCTTCCTAAGCATTGTATGTGAGTGTGAGCAATAGAAAAAGATAAGAGAGTCAAACGTACTGGCAAATCTTGCACTTTCGATGAAGCTTATCTGCACCAGCCTTTCCTTTTTTGAGAAACGGCTTCCCAGTGTTGCAGCTTAAGCCCTTATTAAGGGTAATTTTTTTTTCCTAAGGGCTTAGGACCCTTAAGTAGGGTTAATAAGGGTTGCCCTTGATAAGGCCTTAGATCAAAATTTCCTAAAATGGACGTTTATTATGCGGGCGCGCTAGTGGGCGAGTTTCTACGGGGTGTACTCGTCCTCTGAGCCAGGAAGTGCTCCATCATCGGGCTCCTCATCGCTCTCCTCCGCTGCAAGCAACTCCATCATCAAAACCTCCCTCGTGAATTGTGCTGGCTCTCCAACTAGAGAGCCCCATATGCCACATGTCCATCCAGCACCGTAGCCAAAACCTTCGTGTCCAGAAGCTTCTTCGTAGGAACGCTCATGATATTGCGAGACAGCACGACAAAATCTGCGCGCTTCCCCGGCTCGATGGACCCAAGCGTGGCATCGGTGAATGAAGCGTATGCGGGGTCGATAGTCATTCCTGGCGCGAATGTCAGGTATATAGGATTACCATGGGAGGAACGCTTGCCTCGCAACGCTTCTTCCCGCGTCAACCGCTCTTCTGGGAACCTGGCATATCTATGTTAGTGTAAAAAACAGCCCTAACATGCGGGGAACGCACCATCCGCCGGGACCGTGAGGAGAATCGCCTTTGAACGAAACCCGGGTTATGGCCGCGTAGAAACCCGCTAGAGGATTCATTGACTCGACGGGGAAGTCTGAGCCAAGCGTGATCTTGGCACCGTTCTCAATGAGTGAACGGAAGGCGTACAGGCCTTTGACTCGTTCTGGTCCCTGCACGAGCCAACATTAGATACATGATGACAGGTTGAACTAAAAAAGCGTACCAATCGATCCTGTGCGTACCACATATCACTGATACTGAAATAATTTTTAGCTGGACATGGTAGACAAGTTAGGAGATTCCTACGTACGCGTGGGTTGGTTGGACACTAGCAATCACTTGATGAAAACGGCATTGGCACAGATACCAAAGAAATGATAAGATACAGCTAACCTCCAAGCCGTCCAAGCCGCTTCATATCGGCCGTCGTCATGAGTTGTGCGTGTTCAAGGCGCGGCCGTGAGGCTGTTACATTAATGCCCTCCAGAGAAGCCTCAAATGCATCAAGAACAATTCCATTCGCCCTGTCTCCAATCGCGTGGACATTCTATAGAAAGTTCGGCATGAATGAAAGAACGCATGACATGCTGCAGGAAACACGCACCACTTGCCACCCATCCCGGAGGAAGCGTGGGATGAATTCAAAGAGGACTTCGGAAGGAAGACGCATGAATCCATTAGTGCTTGGATTGTCCGTGTACGGTTCGTAGAGCTAAGAAAAGGTAGTCAAACGAAGATGTCAATGTGGTATTTGACACCCGAGAGCTTACTGCGGATCCGCCGGTTCTCAGAGCGCCTGGATGCTCCTTGAGTAAAAGTTGAATTGATTAGAATGGAGGGACACACCATCTGCGAAAATCTTTACACTCCGTGCAGTCAACCGGCCATTTGCCGCGCCCACGAAGGGGCGACTGACATTTCCCCAGTATGGTTCGTTTTCATCGAAGAACTTCATACCATAAATGCGGATCTATGAATGGTCTTCGTTAGTACAACACAAGTATTGCAGAAACTGCAATGTTTACCGGGATATGACCCCTTTCAGCCTGACTATTAGGAATTAGGAAAGGAGTTGTCTGGTGCACTATCAGCGAAATGACGTGCCGAACGAAGAAGTCCAGTGATGTCGGATCGAGACCCGCGTCGTGGACCGAAGTGAGGCCGTATGCCAGCGCATCGTTGGCTGCCACCGTAAACCTTTGCAGAAGGTCATTCTCCGTGAGTGCAGGAGTCTTCAACAATTCCTGTGCGTTGTCCAACAGCACACCTGACAAGCAACGATTTAGTCGAACAGAATGAAATGACGATGTCATGACTACCTGATGGCGCTCCAGCGCTGTCCGTCATGATGACTCCGCCCTCCACCGTCGATGGTAGTGGGGCGCTGAGCTCCAGCGCCCGGGATGAAACCCACTGTGCATGACAATCTTTCGACTGGAGAGCAACTGGCCGGCCCCTGATAACAGGATCTGCATCAAGATCGGCCTGCCAGTCGGCGCTTATAAGAAGTTTTTCGCACGGAGGATCATGACACGCACAGCAGTGGGCCATTCTGAACCCGGCCAGCTGGTATGATCCCATCCGCCACCACGTACGAAGGCATCGGGGTTATTTAGAATTTCTGGATTATCGAGAATGTACTGCCGAACACGAGTAACGGTGTCTGAGGAATGAGAAGGCTTGAGGCAATGACGATCGAAGCCGGCGATGTATATTACCGTTGATTGTCGCCGTGCCCTCGAGTGGGAGTTGCTTGCTAGCACCGTATTCGAGTAGGTGGCCATGGGAATCTGAAACAAAAGTTGGTGGACTCTGATGTGGTGCAGATGGGGATGCGTACCGCTGAGACCAGGGACTACAAACCTATACAAATCGTGTACAGTGGACAGGGGTTCCTGTATATAGATGCCAGAACACCCAAATACAATGTGAAGTGTTTTGAAAAGCTAGTTAAGGCACTTCAAAGAGCATATTCGAATATTCAACATCTCAACAAAGTCACTTTCTGGCTGCCAAAACTCCCGCTTTTGGCGCCTTTTTTACCAGTAAACGGGCGGTTACGAGTCCCCATATACGCCTTCACCCGTACCGTACCCGTAACATCAGGTGGTCCACAAATATCCGCGACATTATGAGTGCGTAACCGTATTTACGCCCATCCAGGCGTAAAATACGGCACGGGTGCAAGCCCTACTCGATACGGCCCACGCTGATACATATCAGACGCTCCAAGATAAGCGCCGAAGTGAAACATCACTGAGCAGGGTTCAAGTTGTGTAACCGGTCGCCAATGCCCACCATATAAGGCGCTGGTTGCGGAATTGAGTCGCAGAACTCACCCATAATGTCGACTCTCGAACTCCCTGACCGAAAAGACGTCTTCGATAACCTTCGACAATGGAGTTTGAAACATTTCCTTCGATCGAAGCTCAACGAGTACGGTCTGTGTATCAGGACGGGTGGTATAAACGGTCGGAAACGCGGGAAACAGCATGCCTGAATGCGCTCGTGTTAATTTGTAACCTAGTCTTCCTCGCCAGCTTCGGCAACCACATTTTTTCGGTGCTTGCGAAATAGTGCGAGGGCGGCGGAAAAATAAAAGATGAAATTGCTTGTAAGTGTGTGGCTGTGGCTTGTCGGGCCGACTAAGACCGACTCGCATAATAAAGCGGTGGCCAGCGGATTCGAACTGGGAGTTATAGGGCAGTGTTCCCCCATCAAATTTCATCAAAAATCTGCCTCGAATCATTCCGAGCGGTCCGGCGGACCGCCACTGCTCTGCCCGCGAGCGCCAGCGACTGCCCTAACGTCGGGAACGAGACTAATTATCGGGGGTCCTGGCACACCCCAACTCCTGGAACCGAGATTAAGAGAGGGTCAGCTGAGACAATGAATGGGGTAATTTCGGCGGCACAAACAGGTACAATGCGCTTGGTTAAGTTCGAGGTCGCCGATCAACTTGCGTTATGTGATATATATATAATACGTCGTATTGTAACGTATTGTAACATTGTAACTGTTTGTGTAACTGTTTGTGTTCTTCTATTTTTCCCACTGTCGGAAACTTCCGTACGTGCCCATTTTATTTTCGGGGATCTCCTGCCATCAGAGATTAACTTCGGTCCAGAGAACTGGGCGCTCTCGAGCTCCCCGATCAGCCGCTCAAAAACCCCTCAAAACACGGCGGACAATCCCGTGTCACTTACGCTTGTCGCGCATCAGTCACCTTGTCTCACGGCGGATAATCCGCTGTCATGTTGCATATGGGAAGCATCAGTGACTGCGCGCGTCACTGCGTGGTCACTTGCACTGTCATGTTACAATGATTGTTACTCTGATCGCCGGATCGGCGGATCCCGTCTTGTGTCACAATAAGTGACGGGTAATTTTATTTTATTAGGGTAAATATTAGTTTTGGATATGTGGGACGTGGCAGGTGATCAGGGGCAGATCTTTCGGCCCGCTTGCCGACGATGCTTATCATACGTCGTCGCTTTCAGTGTTCGCTCTCGCCACTATGCCACCCGACCCGTCCCAAACAGGTACAAATAGGGTGTTTCACACATCCCAACTTGAGCCCCAACTCGGACACCAACTCGAACCCCAACTTGAAGACCAAGTTGGGGCACAAATCAAGTTGGGGTCCAAGTTGGATGTCAAGTCGTGCCTAACCCCTCGACTTGACATCCAACTTGGACCCCAACTCGGTGCCCCAACTTGGTGCCCCAACTTCGCTTAGTTCCGGTTGCTCGATCCATTTGCCGCACATCAGATTATGTAATTCTACCTCCCGCCCGCCTGCCACCTCCAAACGGCCAAATACATAGCGGCGGCCAACCTAAAAATTGAATTTTTGGAAAGCAAAGCAAAGTTGAGCCATGCACATTCGCTACAAACCAAAAAATGACAATTTTTCCAATATCAAAGTTTCAGGTACAGTACATAGAAACAGGGAAATGATAATAAACTTGCTTCATGACCCTGTGAACCCCAGAAATAGTGGAGTGAGTTGGGGCTCGAAGTTGGGAGATAAGCTGTAGGTGTTTCACACATCTGCCCCAACTTGAGCCCCAACTCCGACCCCAACTCGGCGAAGTTGGGGTCAAGTTGGGGTCCGAGTTGGGGCCGAGTTGGGGCTCAAGTTGGGGTGTGTGAAACACCCTAATGCACATCACCACATCTGCTTAAGATACGAGTAACAATAATTTCGGCGGCACAAACAGGTACAATGCACATCACCACATCTGCTTAAGATACGAGTAATGATGAGCGCCGTACCGTACGTTGACGCTTGCGATATCATTTTCTGATACTGCGATCCATTCAGGATCTGATTGGCTTTCAGTCGCCCAAGCGTTCGTGGTGCATAAAGAACGGAAAGTGTCCCTGACGCTACAACCCCCCAGGAGGAAGGAATGGCGGTGGTCGAAGAAAAGGAGGTCTGTGTCCCGAAAGAAACACGACCAAAGACGCCACACTTTATTTACCAGTGATAGTCTAATCGAATCCTTGGTGCCAGAGCGCTCGGAGATTTTTACGCTCAAAACTGTCAGAACAACGTTGCAGGTGCAACGTCACCACTGTCAAGGATCCTTTCGGGAACAAAGCGTGACTATTCATTTGCGTTGTTTTCGTGGCCACACGGTGGCACTGCTTTATGTAAAGAAAGGGGCTATAAAGCGATTGATCCTTGCCGGTGTTCCTTTTCTTCGAACCCCAACGACTCGAGCCATGCTGAACGATTCCCCGCTCCATCCTAGTCCTCATTCACAACTGTCTGGATCTGCAAGGCCCGGAGAAACCCCACCCTTGCCACCTCAGCGTAGTATCTCAAACCACCAAGGGGCACTCCTCACCATCTCTGCCGTCGTCTCTGTGCTTGCGTTGTGCATTGGCTTCCCATTATCAGGAACGCCTTCACTGCCACTGGATACAAGATTTTTTGCGTTGTGCTCCCGTCACATGAACATATATACACGATGGCGTCGTTGGGTACATATCGAATTGGTAGGTTTGGAATGTGCTTCGTTTCGACTAAGTGACATGTTGGATAAAAAGGGTAATGAAAAATAAGGTGTGGCGTACCAAGACTGCCTGTTTGTATGATGTGGGAATTGTTGACGACCAAACAGTGTTTCCGTGAGTTCTTGGCGTCTACTGGCCTTCAGCCGGCCCACTACCCGATGTAACATCCATATGTAGATACTGCTTAATTCAATTGTTGAATGAATATTCGGATCGGTTTCAAGTTGCAAGTCGGAGTTAAGGGGACTGTCAAATATCAGCTACAGTTATGTACGGTAGGCGGGATGGCCGAGGTTGATTTTGACATCTTGACATCTTGGTTTTTGATTTGCGGAATGGGCCGAGAATCTTCCACGACCCGGCAAACCGCACCGGCCTTCTGATGGCCGATGCAGTCCATGAGAACATCATGCAGTATCGACTTCTCTAGGTGGTCAAAGCGGGATATTTGGGCCCGCCGAGTCGGAACGTTGACGTAGGTGGACCTAGATGGACTTTGAGACCTCAGGACACCTACGTCATTAGGCTACTTCGCCTCGGCAAGTGGCGGCACATGCCATCAAATTTCCCATTCGGGACGACTGTTGTAAAACCGCTCCCTCAAGGGCGGGGAATATGTTGCTAAGGTCAAATAAAAAGGTGTATGGAGTAATTGGATGGTTATATAGCTCACCGAATTGATTTGGCTGCATAGTGACAGTAAAACATGTGCAACAGGCAAAATGCTGAACTCGGACTTGACAGAGGTTCGGCGCGACGTGTTAAAACACACCCTGCTATGTGTTGTGGTACCCAATCCACTTTTGCTGACTTATTCACTGCAGAAAAAAGGACTCGTTTCAAGTAGTGACGAGTTCCATTGAACAAGTGAATACATGTGTCTACTTGAATTAATCCTCATCGGACTCTACAGGAGGCTCGGAGTCGGACTCAAATCCGTCGTGACTGAGACGGAGATACTTGCAGCGATTGACACATTCATGCTTCTCGAGAAAGGTCTTGATGCCAGGTTCGCCGTGATCACCGACACCGCTGGAGCTGCGAGAATCAAAATGTAGTTTGAACTAATAATCATGAGCACACACCCGTCAAGTGTGTGGGTCATGACATCGAACAGGACCTGGATGCCTTCACCATTTTCGTCAATGGCTGCCGCAGCTAAGGAATAGAATTAGAACAGACTGAAGGAAACAGATATAACACACTCTGAAGATCAGCCAGCACCATCGACTCCTGGCTGAATAGGTATGCCCAATGGGTAAAAGCGCCCAAAGTGTTGCCGAGTTTGCTCTGGTGCCAAGCAGGGTAATTGTTCGTTCCACTCCAGTGCTTGACTGTGCTGGAGCGACGCGGTTCAAATAGCCAGACACCAATGGCAGGATCATTTGCAGCTTGGTACTGAGCTAAAGAAAATCCCGAGGCGGTCGAAGGCCCAGAGTCGTCGTGAACCACTTCAACTGCGAGTTTGAAATCAGTAACCTGAAGTTCTGTGGCCATTGCAACATGATGAGTTTTTATTCAGGAATGAAGAGCCAGAGCTTGCCTTGAACAACATCAACATTCTCCTTCTTTGTTTCTGCCATAAATCGTTTGAGAAAATAGGCAGCCTTGGCGAGTCGGGTCGCTTCCTTAACGATCTCATTGTGATTTTCCTGTATATCAACCTGACCTTCGCCCGCTCCGACATCGAAGAAACGCTTCGCAACCCAGGGGAACCCATCGTAGATTACCTCCAAAAATTAGTGAGAAATGAACGAAGTTAGGAGCAGCAGCATACCTTGTGAACCTGCTTTGTCTTGCCATGGTCGAACGGTGTCTCTTGAAGGGCGCACATCGAAGTTGCCAGCTTTTCATCTCCCAGGTCGGGCCAATCAATCTTGACAGTGCCGTCGAAGGCAACTGAAACTGACACAAAAACAAAAGGAACCTTTGAGAACCCCGGAAGGGCTGCAAACTCCGAGCGCATGGTAAGCGGCGTAAGAAGCTGACCTTTATGATTGGAAGTGAGCAGACCGCAGTTAATTCAAATGTTCAACATACTACGAGTGTGTTTGGACGAGCCGAGTTCAGGTCCACTTGACATCTGACTAACTCGATGTTTTCGGTTCTCCTTTTCAGTGTGAACAAAGTAGGGTGCCCTTGTTCCGGTTTCATCCTCGAACTGAAACATCAGCTAAGAATTGAACTGACCAGCAGATTGGGCAACTTACCTCTTTGACTGTGATTAAGCCTTCAAGATAGATCACCGGAGAAGGTAGTCTGAGTGTCGGGGGGCCGTGGAGGATCTTCCTCGGATGGTTTCCGTAGAGGCGGTCATGCACATCGAAAAAATGGCCCACTGTTGCGAGGGTGCTGTGGGGCTGAATTCTGATATTGCCGATGAGACGCAGCGAAACATGTTCCCTTTGGAAAATCAGGAAAGTAAGAGATGAGGACAATTGGAAACTTACGGGGCTAGACTTTCAGAGCAGTCTTTCTCCCAGTCCAGATTCCAGTGACGAAGGAGATGGGCCAGTACGTCTTTCAACCCGAACAGATTAGAACAGAGGGTGATTAATAGTGAGGCCAAACTTACCTTTCATTGCCATGTCTTCCGGGAATGAGCGAGTAGCATTTGCAAGGATCTTGGCCGCTTCTGTCCGAGTACCCTCAGGGGTCACCGGAACGAGATAAATAGTGATCTGGTGAGGAGCTCCCTTCGCAACAGCAACCTGGAGAGACGCTGAACAGGTGGCTGGAGTCTTGGACTTCTGAAGAGTTCTAGCCAGCATCACATTTCGACGAGCATCAGCCTGGAGCTCCTGAACAGTGGCGGTTGTCGAATCTACGTCCAAGCGATTTTGATCTTGAGTGCCTAGGGGGTTGCGGGGTAGCACAGCTACCGCAGATTTATCTGAGAAAAACACCAGCAATGTATCAGCACCTTGAACACTGAAAAAATGCAAGACAAAGCTCACCCTTTTTAGTGCAAGCACCACACCGAGGCCCTTTCAGGAGCTTGAGCTGGACACTACAGCCAGTGCACTGAGGCCAGTCCTGCCAATGCAACATCAGCAAAAATAAAATGTACTGAGTGTAGAACTGAAGCTTACTTTCATTGTTTCCGCTCGTCCCGCATCTTTCACTGCAATGTAACATGTCGCGCAAAGCCCAGGAGAAGCTTTATGATCGAAGGAACCGCCACAAGACTCCCCGGGAGAATCGGGGTTGGTGAAAAGTGTTGGCGGAGGGCATACCGTTCTCGAAATTGAGGCATGGCACCCAGAGCGTGTGAACAGTGGACTTGAACAAGCAGAATATAGGTACAGCTCAGGCTCTGTGTATTTGTGTGATCTATGATTGAATGAGCTGAGAAACTGCCCATTATTATTCTATTGAGTGTCCTGGAGCAGTCCCACGGCTCGGATTTGCTCTTGTACTCCCTGTACAGCACCGCGAGACAACTCGATCACAACGATTCCGGGCACGTGACCGCGCTTGTGATCACATTGGGACATGTCGCGTCGCCGGACGGGGATGCACAGAGTTGATCTGAGGCGTGTAATCTCTCGAAAACACTTCAAAGTCAGAATATTGACAATTGGTTCACTCGCTGGAGGATAGAGCACACAGATATATAAGGCCTAGACTGTAGGAATATTTCACAGCTTCAAGTCCACTGTTCACGCGCTCCGGGTGCCATACCTCAATTACGAGGACGATGTGCCCTCCACCATCCAAATAAGTGTTTTTAGAGCCATACAACATCCCACACAACCTTCAAATCACGACACAAGAGATGATCTCCGCAAAACATGCAAAATAATATATTATAATTACTACCGGCGGTATGAAAAGATTCTGAGGACATCATGCCCTGCGGAATTGTTATGTGATTCTGCTCATATAGTTTTCAGAAACGTACGCTGAGAATTGAGGTCAGAACAGCTGTTCTGGCTGAAATGATCAAAAACAGCTCAAAAAGGAAAAAAATCGGCCGCGCCCTAAGTTCCGCAAAGAGCTGTAAACGATTCCTAAACTCCTAAAATCACTCATATAATAAAATACTAGCATGAAATATGAGTCATATTTCATGCTAGTATTTTATTTGGAGTGATTCAGCCCAGAAATGAGCCGAAACAACCATGTCCATTTCTTTTTGCCGCCACTCATCGTTTGAGCTTATTTCTGTGCCGAATTCCTTCAAAAAAAATTCTAGCATGAATTTTCAGCGATTTCATGCTCACATGCACCAAAAAAACCATAGAGGCGGACACTTAACAGCACAACCACCATGTCAACTCTCAAAACTGCAAAATACGCTCGCACCTCGCTGCTATCTACTTTCCTGCCTAATATCGAGTCTCGAAGTGTCCGGGTCAAAATTGCAGCTTGTCATGAAGTTCTGAATGCAATCATAGGACTTACATACATTGAAGCAATGGAGAGGAAAGGTAGCAGAAGAAAGACAATAAAGCAGGAGAAGGCCTGAAACTATTAAAAAGAGAGGTGGATTTGAAGATAGGAATTATATTTGAATTTACCATGCACAAATCAGGTGGTAACAGGGGTCAATGACTCAGACAGTATCAGGTCAGACTAAGAAAAGAGTAAGCATAAGACAGAAACAGTGTAAACTTTTTTTTTTTACACACCTGACAGAGTGGGAAGTGTCTGCAACATATAATGCTTCAAACAACTGTGCAGAATAATTGGATATATAGCAGGGGTAAGAGTCAGGCTAAAAAAAAACGAAATAACGAGACAGAAAATGAGCAGACAATTTTTTTTTACACGCCTGGGCAATGAGCACCAAAAATTGAGAATATTCCCAAGGGGGTCCAGAAAATAAATTTTGGAACATAGGCCGATTTGGACCCAAAATGGGGTCTGGCAATCTGGATCTGAAGTCCAAATGTTCGCCCGGCCAGCGGTTCACGAGATATGGGCACATTTAGATGATCTTACCGAAAAAATATTAATATTTTTTCTGAATTTTTTTTTCCGACGAATTGGCCCGATCCGCGCAACTTTCAAAAAAAGACTTCGAGGATCGCGCAGCAGGTGGATAACAGGGCCAAGTAGAACCACTTTTTTGCACCGCCTTCATCAGCAAGCTTCTCTCGACTTCCTCACGGCATGTCCGCTTTAGATCCGAGCAAGGCATGGGAACCGAATTCTTTCATCTATCTTATCTAACATGTACTAATAGAAACACTTCCAAGAATGGGGAGCGGCTACACTGGAGAAGTTCTCTAAGCTACGACATAAAGATCACCAACTCACCTCATCAAATATCACCCCATCTTCTCTTCCCCCACTGTCGTACACTCGCTCTCCCCGTCCCTTTGGCACCGCCGGTACACCGCCGTTCGGATCAAACATTTGTACAACATTTCAGATCAAATGTCGTCCTGACATCGGAAAGAGGTGCGTCAGACAAAAACAGTCAAATCTTCAGATGTCCCACTGACAAGTGGACATTGGTGGGACATCGAGATGATATTGTATGAACACACTTCGAAATAGTTTTTAAATTTCTTTACAACTTTATAAATGCTTTTCAAAAATGAAACAAAAACATATTCATTCACAACTATGTACATGGTGGACGTCACAAGCGACGAAACTACGATAAGAAAGTAGAAGAAAATATAAAGGAAAAAACCGCGGCGTGTTCAGATTGTATTGCCACATCCAACTTGAGCCTTGGGGGAAAGAACACCAGGAAATACCCGAGAGAGCAGAGGGTCAAGGAGCTTGAGTCTTGGAGCTTGGCCATGGCAGCTTGAGTCTTGACGGCTTGAGTGACTTGAGTCTTGACGACTTGACACCAGATCCCGATGGACTTGACACCAGATCCCGATGGACTTGAGATAGACTTGGAGTGGACTGGCGGCTTAGAGTGGACCAGCCACGGCACGGGAAAGAGAGGCTCTTGAAGGGGATGGTCTTGAAGAAGTGTCTTTGGAGAGGGTGACATGGTGGCGGGAGGAAAAAAGTGAATGACAGCGAATGACACGATCAACCAAAAGATGGGATCAGCGTCTGATCCGACGGTGGGCACCGGCCCTCAATTAATGGCTCCCCACGCTTGCGCGAGAATTTGGCAACTTGGGGGAGATGGACGGAGCATCTTGAGCTGAGTAGCTTGAACATACATGCATGCTCAATGAATCTATCCGCAGGATGGAAAATATGCAGGTTAAAACCCGGCCTTTGTTTGATGTGCGCGCAAATGTTTTCAGCATCATGCATGTCAACCAGACATCACGGACTGGTCGGACTAATGTCTGTCCGACATATCTCACCGAAATGTCTGCACAATGTTTACTGGACGCCATGGAGATATTACGAGAATTCTCGATTAAACATCAAAAACCAACGTCGGCCAAATAAAATTCTCGATTGGTGGTGTAGTGCTCGTGAGCTGCCATTAAGAACCAGCAACTCCTTCTACAAGCCCCACAAGATTTGAGTGCGCCAAGTCCCGCAATTCGGCCGTTGGGCCCTCCAAATCTCCTTCAAGCGACTTCCTCAAGCGCCCGTAGCCCCAAGACCCCAAGCTTTCCTTCCTCAAGCTCCTCAAACCCACCTTAAACCTCCTCAAACTTCCTGTCCTAGTTGCTTCGCCTCAAGCTCCCTCAAGTACATCGTCAACAGTGCATCGTCAACTGTTTTATCCGTAGCCACGGTTTCATTCAAGCTTAAATGGAGTTCATTGTTGTAGCACTTGGCGGCATATTCGGGCGGCAGGTACGTGCAGTCTCTGATCCCCCTGATTTCCGACTTTAATGTCCGCAGGTATAGACGCGACACGACGCCAGGCATCTGAGTGCTGGGGTGTGCTTCATTGTCCCATCTTGCTCGCTACCCCGGCGTCATTGACGACCTCCAGCGCAAGGTCGATAACACCAGCTGCTGCCGCCGACAAGGCCATCCCCGCTGCAGGGCCCGCGACGGAGGAGCCCGAGGTGGAGGCGGAGTAGGAGGTGTAAAAAGTACCGTGTAATTTCTAGAGCTAATATATATGTACATGATTTATTGTCCCGACAATCATCTGAGCGCGAACGTGCAAGTTACATGAAGTGTCGAGAGTATAGCCCATCCTGCCCTACAGCTTGCACACAGGCTGGTTGGGGGGCTGGTCTCCAGGAAAGCTGGGTCCACAATGGACCCATTTACTCCGTCGGCCGATATCCAGCTGATAGGAGGCCTGGTACCAGCCGGTCATCACACATGGTATGCATGACGATCCCAGCTGCCAGCAACGTGATTGACCGTTGGCGGTGTAGTTCCAATTTGGGGAGACCCCGATCAATAATATTAATAAATAAATGTCAACACGTACACCAGTCCTGCCGACTATTTGCCGAAATTGGTGCCGCCAATGCCATCAAATTCTCAAATGCGGGCTTACAAATGGGCGGTTCCCATCTGTTCCCACGGTCTCGGGGCGTCGTGTGTTGGCAGCTGACAGTCGACCCACGTGAAGGCAAAACCGGTCATCATTTTGAAAAGATCCGCTTGTTTTGCAAAGAGTCTGCAGACTGCTCAAACTCCACCTTTATTCATGTATAATGTGGTGAACTCTTCCTACTGAGGAGAATTCGACCAAACCATATTTCTCAATGTACCGCAGACAAGTGGATTTTCCGACGAAAAAAACTCGCCCAACTTAGGTTCATGTGGTCCGTGCGCGTCGGGTAGCCACGTCAGAGATGGGCCGGTGAATGGCGACCCTCTCTGAGTTCCCCCAGCATGTCCCTGACCCCCGCAATTTTGGATCTGGAGCCCGCCCCTCCCAGTCAACCTACAACCTCTTCCGCTGACTCAGGTCGCTCGCCCGAGCAGCAACTGGTGCCGCTCCACCCTCGCGGTGAGATGCCCAGTGTACGATCCGATCCTTTCTCTTATATTTCTCCATCTCACGTGCGCCTTTCAAGGACTGTCAAATGTGCCCTAGAAGCGGCTTTTGCCAGTGAGTTTTTCACTGGTGGTATCTACCTTCATGTAAAAGCCCTGTTAGACGAGATGTGATGGCCAAGCAATTTAGATCGCAAATGTTATCAATCTGCGGCGATTTTCGACTGAAGGCGATGGAGCTCCGGGGTGGTGGCCACATCAACCCACCCTTGAGCTCGGTAGCAGTAAGCTTACTTAAGGACGCAGAGCGCATTTGTAGGACGTACGTGGGTGATCTTCAGAATTTGATTCAATGTTTGCTCATGCTAGGCCAGACTTGCGGCTGTCTCATCCCAACATAATGACGGTATAATAACAGCACCTTCAATTCCACGCGACAACGACAAGTTCTTTAATACTCCGGAAATTCATTCCAGAGGGGCACACCAACAGTTCAATGCCAATATTGCGCCACCAGTTGGACCGCCAGTCGAAGTGCGGCGCCAGGCAACCACGACGAACGTCTCCTGGTCAAAGGAGGAACTCAGCGAGTTTTTCTTTTCCTCCCAAGGATCCACATCTTACAATCCCCCAGGAATATTTCTCCGGCTAGTGCCATCGGATTACAGGAGAGGATTCGAGCACAGAAATGTTAAAGAGATATCGCTAGCGTTAAAAAACAAGGCTGGCAATGTGTCTCAAAGGCTGTGCTCCGCCTAACTTAATGGATTTCCAGACGCGAGCGCAGGTGCATGCTTGCTATGACATTCTCGGGACGGATGCTAGGATATTTAGTACAGACTGCGCCCAGCTTGACCGTCACATTGACCGTTGCTGGACCGTTCTGCGCAGTTCCCATGGGCCTCAATTGGGTGTTCCGTTACTCAGGCCTGTGAGTTTTTACGAAGTGCTACGTTCATGTGTTGACTCACTACCGGATTTGAAGCTCGAAGAGATGGATGGGCAAGTCCCACATGGTAACAACTTTTCTGAGTTGTGTCATAACGATGCGGAGGGAGCCAATATGTCGGCTGGGTCTGCGGGCTTTCCATTAAGCATCCATGGGCGGCGGCCTAGCGTCCGTCCTTCTGGTCAGGGTTGCGAGGATGAAGACTCGCTGGACTTGCAATACCCACCTTCAGACAGTATTCGCTACTCTGTCAGGGCCCTACCTGCTCCGAACCCTTGTAGAAATGTGCCCGGCCTATGGTTCGTCAAGGTCGGGGCCAGCGCTTCCAAAATCCTCGAGGCCAAGTTCGTTGTCGATCCCGAGTTCGCTGCTGCCTGGGATCTTCTACCGACGTGCGCGCTTGACTGATCTAGCCTTCTGATGTTGACTGATTATCGTGTGTACGTATAGATCGTCATCTACGTCGGCTGCACACGAAAAATCTACTAAAGCCAAACTCTGCGTCGTTCTTTTGTGTCTTCCTACGGCCGCCGCCAGCGCCCTGTACAGCTCGCTGATAACCACCGATCCTACACCTGAGGGGATGGCTACAGCTGTCGCTGGACTGGAGACGGCATGGCCGCAGGACGGGACACTCCTCATTGATATAAATAAGGAAGGAATCCAGGGGAAGACCTGGTTACCGTACGATATAGTTGGTGCTTCTGCTCGCATTATGTATTTCGTTTTCATGGCCGTTTCTCGGTTGCGCAGGATCCCACCTTACCTCTTGATGTGACACACTGCATCCAGGCGGGCTCTAACGTCATTCGTTTCATCCAGCTTACCAGCATGGAGGAACGCACTTTTATCTTGTACGCATCGCGCCGCGAGCCCGATACCGACATGTTCGACGACACTACACCGACACCAAGCGACAACCCCATGTTCAATTTCGATGCCTCAGTGACTGTTACACGTTTCTTGTAGCACAATCCTCCATACCTATCGCAAGGAGTTGCTTCAAGTATTGCAATGTCACCGTAAGCTCTTTATGGCTGGGAGTATACATAAAGTTGCTCCTTTTCCCTGAAGGATACTGCAAAGTATAAAATTACATGAGGTCAGTGGAGCTGTTTGCAGATCAACACCGAAAATAGCACTATGTAACAAGTAATGCGGTCGTTTCCACAGCTAAGTTTACAAAGAACATTTCTGTAAACCTGTCCAGTTTACCACACCGATCATGCCGCTTACATACACAGTCGTACCTTGTCCTTTGCCGTCTTCCTGTCTGTAGCCCGCGTCTGCCCACCGCTCATCGCTGAATCCATACCGTGGTCTTGTTGACTTCAGTGTGATCTGGCTTTAGTGCGGGATCAACGAAACTCGACACGTACATACATTCCAAGCACGGTACATTCAGCCGCATGCACGGCACATTGGTTCAAGTCCGGCACATTTGCCGGGAATGTGCCGTGTCTGCGTATACATACGGCACATTCGACCTGATCACGTGGCAACCGCCTCAGCCGCGCTGGCTGTGCATTGGTCTCGCTCGAGAATTTTTTTCGACACCACAAAACTGTCACGCAGCAAGGGATCGGGCATAGAAAGGGAATAATTTGGGGCGGATACATGACTATTCAAAGATTTTACGGCAGTAATTTCCATCCATCCGAAACTTGCGCATTGAATGGCCGTCACTGGGACGATATCGAGTCAGAGAAAAGATCATGTGCACCAGGCAAACAACACATACCTTGCGCCGGTTCCTTTTGTGCGCCCGGCTTGAGACCTCTTCCTCGGCGATCCGCTTGCGTTCCGTAGGCGCCCTCGAACGCGCAGAGGTGAGAATATTTGCCTCGTCAACTTCGTGTCGAGAACGCCGGGATTTCGGGGCACTCGGGCCAGCGTTGTCCATACGATGATGGGAGCACTTGACAATTGTGAGGAGACGCGGGGCTGCTTATCGATGGAGGCGTCGATGTCCGCAAGAAGGTTGCTGATCATGTCGTGGACTGCGGCGAAGTTGACCGACATGATTTCGGGGCGGTGATCGAAGAAGTGTTGGAATCTGAACGGCTGGGTGAACTGCTCAGGGAGGACGACTGAGAGGTGTCTAGCCCGAGATTACTGGGGGAAAACCGTTGTATTCGAGGTTCTTCTTCGATAGCGAAATGGCTATCGAAGGGCTACTACTTATACAAGATGATCGGGCCGTAATCGTAATACTAGTGGAATCAGCGGGGACCTATCCGAAGGCCGTTTAACCGGCCGATGGATGCTGTGTTTCTACGAAGTAATTACGGGCGGACTAATTGGTCATGGGTCACGGTACAATAATATCCATATATGTAATGGTCCGAGATAATCGCGTGAGTGGATACTAATTTATTTTTTTATTTTTTATTATTTTTTTGGAGTGTTTGGGATAATGAAATTCAGTCTGCAGAAGCATTCCAAAAGTCATCCGCTGGGTCTACTAGGAAGTTCTAGTTAATGCCGGGGAAGTTGTCCAGGGAGGAAATGCCATTACGCACAAGTACCATAGTGTGGGACTCCAGCCGTAATAAATTTATCCTATCCCATTTCTTGGATCATTCAATGTCAATGGCTGTATACCCACTAAAACCCCCACTGTGTAAGTCCAATCGTCCGGCAGAGCAGCTTCGTTCATTAGTAGACTACTCCATGTTCTTAGGACAAGATCTTTATTCAGCGCAAGATTACCAAATTTCATTTTATTGGGGAGGATTCGATCTCGTCCTAGTGCGGAATTCACAGATTTCAGCCATCGGTTGTGAATCTCAACATCTGTAATGTTACGGTGTGGGTTCTTTAGAACCTTATCATTCCGGATGTTCCAGATTGTGTGCCAGGCTGTGGATACCAGAATGGCAAATAATCGTCCCATAGCAGGGATCAATTTCCCATTTGAGTGTTTAAATTTAACTAAGTTGCAACCCAAGATAAGTTCCCAGCTGCGGGGGGGCCAGTTTGAATATTTCATGCATGGCCCAGAGGTCCTCGGTCAGTTGCCAAATTAATTTTGCCCCTGAGGCATCACATTCCATCGCAATGTGTTCAGGGCTCTCCGGGACACCACATGTCGGGCAGACTGCAATAGCTTCAAGATTGTCAATGTGTGTCCAGAAGTCACCGACTCTGAAGATGTTGTGAATCGACTTCCAAAATAATTCACGGTGAAGTCGTCTCAGATTTGTGGAACGTATAGATTTCCAAATCATTTCGTCGGTAGGAGTGTAATCAGAGACTTCATGCACAGAGCACCGGATACGATCTAAGTTGATAAATGTTGCCTTCCTGAACGCATCACGCGGGCCGATCCCCGATGGCACAGCCTCCGGGTATAACAAATGCCTGTCCCGACCGCCAACATTTCCACACGTAGTCAGTGCTTCGAACAACCTATGCTATGCGCTAGTCTATTACTTGTGTATCCCCTCAGATAGAATACCATGTTTTTTTCCTTGTTATCTCAGCTAAAGGATAAAATACTCAAGCTAATTCCTCAAAAACTAATGTACTCATATATCCCTGGCTGAATTCAATGCCACCTTGCGACGGACTTCACCGAGAACAATGAACCGGAGGATCCGGATCCTCACGTGCACCGATTCCCTTATTCGGTTTGATTGCCATGGGGCTGGGCAGAAAGTCCGGATGATCCGCACCGACAATGCCGGCGAACTCACGTCCGACGAGTTTGAGGCATGGCTCGCCGGCGACGGTATCATCCACCAGACCACGGCGCCGCACAGCTCGCAACAGAACGGCGTTGCAGAGCGCATTACTACAAGACAGTCTCAAGCTCCATCGCACGGTGTTGGGCTTTGAGCATGGCCCTGGAGTTGACCGTCGTCTGGTGGGTCGCAGCAGAGGCAGCATGGGATGGGAAATTTTTCCTAGAAGAATGTTAGCAGCGGGCAATATGAAGGGTCCACCTCTCATTTTAATTATCTCTCTTCCTGTGGCCATTTCTGGGTCATGCACTCAGCCTGCTTATGCTCACACAGGGTTTCCCAGGTCATGCATGACCATCAGCATGCACTGCCTATTGCTGCTGCTGTTGTCCATGTCAAAGGAATTGGGAATAAACTTCAAAAACCAAAATACTGAGATTAAGCCTGTGCGTGTTTTGTGCCAAATGCACAGGTACCTAAACATATATTTTTTAGTTATAATATTCAAAACCTGAAATTCTGAGATTAACCATGCACCTGTTTCGTGCTGAAGGCATGGGTACCTACACTGGATTTTCCATGTTATACGTGGCTACTGCTATTGAAATACTGACATTACAGTAAGCATGTGTGTGTTCGTGCCAAAGGCACGGGTACCTACACTGGGTTTTCCATGTCACACATGGCTACTGCTGTTGTTGTCATCCATACCAGGGATGGGGAATAAACTTCAAAAACTGAAATACTAAGATTAAGCCTGTGTGTGTTTCATGCTGAAGGCATGGGTATGAATAATATTCAAAACCTGAAATACTGAGATTAAGCATGTGCATGTTTCGGTCTCTTGAGAATCATTGGATTGAGTGCGACCTTGTCAGTCGTGCCGAATCCCTTTATTTGGGCTCTGGGGCTCATTGGATCGGTGTTCCGAGTCCATTTTGGGTTCTGGGGGATCAATCACAACTCAATTGCCTAAATGCTAAACACCGCTGAGTTTCACTTCTATTTTGGCCTTCTTTTGATGTCGCTCACAAATCGCCCCTAGGAAGACATTTCGGCGACAAGGATGAAGAATTTGCGCGTGGCCTATTTATGGCCTAAACGACTCGAATAAAGAAGGTCAACTTAAGTTGCAACCCCACACTAGTACCGTTCGTGCATCCTGATTACATCAAATAGCAGACAAGATAATCTCACGCTAATCAGGAAATGTCAAGGGCAACTTCCAAAAGGTGCGGTGCTGGTCGACGTTTAATGACAGCTTCCTGGGAGGAGAAGAATCCCAAGGCACGGGGGCTGTTCTCCTCTCAGGAAACTGTTATTGCATTACGACGAGCACAGTTCTCATTCTGATCTGCGGTTGCTCTGGTACATGATGATCAGAGCCACAAGGAAGTGTTGCGAATTTGGGTAACTAACGAATATCTCCCTGACCTTTATCTCGTTTTATTTGAGGCGCAGAACAATCTCGCACCACCTCGATCAGCACTCCAAATGAATAACCCTCCAACACGGACTCTCATACAGCAACTTAAGTTAGTAAGTCGGCCTCCTCTGCTGATCTGACGGATGCTCAATTTGGACTTACTCTGAGACTTCATGGCAAGACGGTCCCGAGGATCGAGGTTGTATAGACTGGTAAGCTGCGATCTCTATCTGGGTTCTCAGCGATAACGCAAACTGCGCTCATTGTTTGGGTTCTAGGGTCTCGAGGGCCTGGCAAACTGCGACCTCTTTGGGTTCTGGGGACTTGCGGTCGTGGTTTGGCAACCTGCGACTTCTGTTTGGGTTCTGGGGGCTTGAGGTCGTGGCCCGGCAAGCTGCGACCTTTGTTTGGGTTCTGGGGGCTTGAGGTCGTAGCCTGGCAAGCTTCGACTTCTGTTTGGGCATCAAGGGGCTTGAGGTTGTGGCCTGGCACGCTACGACTTCTGTTTGGGTTCTGGGGGCTTGAGGTCGTGGTTTGGCAAACTGCGACTTCTGTTTGGGTTCTGGGGACTTGAGGTCGTGGCCTGGCAACTACGGCCTCTGTTTAGGTTCTGGGGGCTTGAGGTCGTGGTTTGGCAAACTGCGACTTCTGTTTGGGTTCTGGGGGTTTGAGGCCGTGGCCTGGCAAGCTGCGACTTCTGTTTGGGCATCAGGGGGCATCGGGGTCGTGGCCTGGCAAGCTTCGACTTCTGTTTGGGCATCAGGGGGCACCTGGGTCGTCGCCTGGCAAGCTGCGACCTCTGTTTGGGTTCTGGGGGCTTGATGTAGTGGCCTGGCAAGCTGCAACTTCTGTTTGGGTTCTGGGGGAACAGATTAAAATTTGGCCTGGCCAGGCACAACTTCTTTCTGGCCAGTCGAGGATGCTTTGGGCCGATGGTAACAGGACAACCTGGCCAGTTTTCTTGCCTCTGTCATGGCTTCATCACGGGAAACAATCTGCTAAATTGTTTGCGTGATGGTGTGCTCGGTTGGTTGTGGGCTGTGTGGCCCACCTGATGAGTTCAAAAGAACGAAACCAACCAGTGGGAAAATAAAATGCCTTCATTATTTCATATGTACAGTCGGATCGCTCACAATGCATGAGGTCATAATGTATACTGCTCATAATGCATAGGTTTTTGGGGTCCTGTGAAGACGTGTTCATAATGCATCAGATTTAGGCGTCTACCGATGCTATGCATTGTGAGCAACTAGCAGTAACCCGTGCTACGCTACGGAGTGAACTTTATCAGATCAGCTAGTGTTGACCAGGAGTCACAATCTTTGGCGTAATCCTCGAGGGTAGCTTTTTTGGAAACCAGCAGTAGACAATGCAGGATTCGAGCATAAAGCGAGATCATAATGAGGTCTCGACAAGTTCGAAAGGGCGGAAGAGAAGTGAGCGTGATTGGCAAACGGTCGAGGACAGTATTATGAAAACCAAGACTTCCGGGGCTTCTGAATCCAGCGCCAGGCTTGCCAAAGTGAGTGTGGAGGACACCGTGAGGAAGGAACTGCATACGGGCTAGGTATAAACATGTGTGGTCGAAGGCCGCGTCCAGCGATAGCAAGTAAAGCGTTGAAGACTGGTGCGAGATGGGGCAGGGTCGGTTGAGGGCTGAGTACGGGGTGCCAGTGGGGAATGGAGGACGGCGACGAACCGTGGGTGTCGTGGTGCCAGCTCCAGACAAAAAACAAATCTGCTCATCTCGACCAGCTTCGGCGCCGTGAAGGGACACCAGGGTGCGCAGCGGTGTATAGTCCCACGGCACAGCAGGGTTTACCCTAGTACCCCCCGCGAAATTAAATGCTTGCTTGCGTTCGTTGCATGCAATCATTTCCCAAGATCTTGTCACAGAGACCTCCTCGCAGTTCGTTGTCAAGATCTGGCACGAAAAAAAAACTAGGTGGTGTCCGGGGTGCACTCTGTATGTGATTTTGTCAAGTCACAGGCGTAGCCCGATGGTCTTGGTACCCCGCAAGATGAAATGATTAGTGTTAGAACGGTGCAACCCTTACACCTTGCTCATACATAAATATAAGCCAGAACCTCTCTTATATTGATCAGTCGACCCAAATTTCTATCTGGGGGTCCATATTCATGAGGTTGAACCAGTAGATTCCCGATTGGGATGATTTTGATCCAATCTAAAACCGCCCCTCCCATACCACATTTGCATTGAAACTTTGTGTGTCCGCACAAAATTGAGGGGATTCCATCGGCCTACTTGTGGGTTGCAGCCATAAATATAGTAAACCCATGGTCCCCAGTTGAACTTCGTTCGCATACACCAAGAAAAAAAAATGAATGCATGCCTAGATCCAACGGTGCAACCCTTCCAGCTTCCTCGTAAATCAATATAAGGTGAAACCTCTGTTATATTTATCACTCAACCCAATTTTATCTAGGGGGGTCGACGTTGACGAGGTTGAACCACTACATTCCCTTTTGGGACGATATTGATCGCCCGCCAGGAAACCTCAAATGCCCCTTCCCATACCAAAACTTCAAGTGCGAGCACACGAAATTGAGGGGATTCCCTCGGCATACCTGTGCCTTGCAGCCCTAAATCTGGCAAACCCATCCTCACAAGTTGAATTTCGTTCGCATTTATCAAGAAACCAAAAAAAAAAAAACCTCCACCAACTCATCCAGTCACCAAATGTTTGAATCCAGAGTGCCTGTATTCCTGTGTGCCCGAAGTTCCTGATTGAATCAAAAAGATCATTTGAGGCGGCCTCGCAGGCAGCCCTCGCCCGTGCGTAGGTTTCAAGTTCACGCATGCACGCCTTGCACAATGTTGCTAGTAAGATGTACAATACATACCTCATGGAATCTTATACGCACCACGATAGCAGATTCTTCCTCGATATGCGCCAGACGATTATAATAAACACGATATGCATCCAAAACAATATCGCTGGTAACAGTGCGTGTCTTCGCGCACCATTCACGGAGCATCTTGATTTTGTTCTCTTTAATTTTCTGATTTAAACAAATAACGTCAGTAACCTGACTTCTGAATCGGACTGGGACATACCGGTTTGAAGTGGGTGACAAGAGACCCAAGTATTGGGTGATTCTCATCCAAGTCAAAAATAGCCTCCAATTTTTGTGAACCAACCATATCGACTGGTCCAGAACAAATAGAATAGAAACCATCATTCCTGTTGGAATTTAGTAATTTACATCAGATCTGTGAACTCTCGCTCACGAGCTTTCCTCATATCCGACGGAAATGTATGCATGGGGACCCCTGGCTAAAAATTTGTTTTTACACCCTCCGGGGGCTTGAAAAAAGAGGATGTTCATTTGTCGGATGTCACCGTCACATGTATCAAATTTGTTCAGCTCATGACCCTCCGTCACCCATCACCTGAACATTCGGTCAAAATGGTACAGTATTCGCAAACATTTGTATTAATTAAAATAGATTAACCCTGGTACTCCTTGTCAGAATCGACCTCTATCGCACCGTTGTCAGGAACATCATCCTCAGCAGGATTTGCCAGAGCCTCCATGAGCCGCTCCTCCTCCTCCATCACCCGTGCTGACAGCCTGCGAGTGCGCACCTTTGTGTCGTTCTCCAACCCTCCAAACAATGTTTTGAGGGTCACGAACTTCCATGCAGGGATCCATTTCCATGAGATCTGGGGGACCAGACACGTCGACGCGGTGAAAAAAAGGACAGATTATATAAGCATCACGTGATAGCCAAAGCCTTCACAAAGGCCAGACATTTCAGTGGAAAAACCCAAAGGCCTTTGCAAAGGCCTTCCAAAGGCCTCTGGATTTCAAAGCCTTTACCCTTTGGGCGAACACTGTCCCATCTGCCACCTTGTCAGTACATCCTCAAGAGCGAACGAGAACATACCCTGGCGGTCCCACCACTACGCGATGCGGACCCACTGGGCTTCAAGGCTTGGGCAGCTTGGATGGTACTGTCTGGCTCGTCATCCGCAAAGGTGCCGCCATAGTCGCCTTCGGAAGAGGTGCCCGTTCGCATCGCCGACCTGGACGAGCTGCGCGCGCGGGCATTCACGGAAGTGCTGCTACGGCCGCGAGCGTCGGGGATGATGACGGCCTTCTTCCAGTTGGTCTTCAAGCCGCCAATCTCGGCCGGTCTCGCGCGCTTGTTGATGGGTCTAAAGGATGTCAGCTGCGACGATTTCAAGACTATGGAGTAAAGAAATTACGGAATTTCCATCTGCAGCGTGGCTGTTCCACTCTCCCTCTGCCTCCCATCCTCGGCACATATTTACTTGTGATTTACATCACGAATACGTGGGATAGGAGCGCATGTGGTTTGCAAAGATGCAGGCAGATGGTGTAGATTAAAAATTTCAGCACCTAGGAATTTAAACATGTGTGCCGAACTGTCCAATTAATTTCGTGATTTATAGGTACTTATGGCAGCGACGGCAAGCTCACTGTGTCGCGCCCGGCGGCTTTGATGGGATTAATGATGGGCGGTGATGGTCTTGATGCGGCAGGCGCGGACGAAGCCGAAGGTGATGGATTGACAGTGTGCAGATTGCACCAGATAAGGGCCTTATCTAGCAATAATTATTAATTATAGGTGAGGTTTATCAAAGGTTCGAAACCATTGATGGGCCATGCCTAATTAGGCCTGGAGGGCGACCCACCCTCTACGCCTACCACTAGTTGTTACGTGGGCTATATAGGTGATCATGGAGATATTCCCCCAGTAGCTCTGAAAAATGAAACGGTTTTTCACAATACTACTCTCTACTTGACGCCGGAATGTCGGATCCACGCAGAAGCCTCCCGCCTTATAGAATATTCAAATAAGCCCCTGCTGACTTCGAGGAAGCAGTGAGAGGCCCTTGTGTGAGGTGGTTCAATAGATGAGCTGCTCCGCTGGCCGCGATCTGGTGCAGTGAGTGACGACTGGCCCTTGGCACCCTGACGAGGCCTAGGCGCCAGAGACGTTGAACCAATAATGACCTACGGATATCGTGTCATATATTGAGGAACCCGAGCGAATATGGAATCAGAAACTTGAGAATTCAAGTCTAGCCTCCTCACAATGTGTTGGGAAACAAATGTTCGATCAGCAGTGTCAAACAGTACGTAAGTGAATGGACAGTGATGGCCTCGCTGTATATCGAAGTTGGGAAGGCAGTCAGTCTCTCACGGTGTCGAGAATGGTGCACACCTGGAAATATAGGTTCAGGGTAGCGAGACACGGGGGCGCCGCTCCCAAGTCTAGCACGAGCTAAGGTTGGAAATGAACGGTGGAAATGAGCCTGCTTACCTGGAATCAACATCGTGTGGACAGAAGGTGGCCACGTAAACTCTACCTCTCATCGGACATAGTCCCATACTGGCGACGCGGGGCCCCTTGGTGCAATGGAGCCCTTGGCATCAACCTCGCATGCTACGACAAGAGGGACAAACAAGGACTGCGGGCGAGCCCATCTTTCGCGAATCCTGCGGTCACCTTGCTTGTGGGTACGGTTCGCCCTTTGGATCCGCTGAAGGACGAATAGAATGAGTGTTCTCTGATTCTGTCACAGACGAAGGCTCGCGTCCAGGAGTACGATACTCAAGGATTGGGTGGTGCGATAAGTTGCGTCGTCAAATGATGGGACCAAACTGCTCAGAGGTGCGGTTGTGGGCTGCTTATATACAGACGGGCCCCCCCGCCTGTGGGTCCATGCCATTGGTTTACAGTAGAGAACTTTAAGTACTGATGGATGAGAAGCTGACTCTCGGCATGACCGCCATCCAAAATAGGTTCGGCGCTACTATAGAGCCAAGTCTTCGATGTGGGTGTGGGAGAACCCCTGCAGCGTTCCCACAGATCTACCTGTATGCGAGCCCGCGGAAGCGGTACACTTATGGTGGCAGCCAAAACTTCATGTCACACCGGAATTTTGATCAGATTCCTTCCAGATTTGAGATTTGGAAGGAACTAGGGGGTAGTTTATAGGCAAATTCTTCATTTCAGAAGAATCGGAGGTACTCCTAATTTAGGGTTCAAAACGGCGAAATTTTGGGGGGATTTTTTTTTTTTTGTGTATAGGAAAGATGAGGTTGGAAGACTGCTTTTTTTGTGTGTAGGAACATGGCCTATATGATACCCATTTTCACTTTCTTCTTCCACTCTGCCTCCGCCACTTCTATCTCTCGCTTATGCACTCCGCGGTGAGACCGGTACCTTTTAACAGCAAACTCGGCGACAGGTCCTGTAACTCCATGGCGATAGACACTGGCATACCGATCTGCACGTCGAAAAAATCTTCGAATGGTGGGCAGTGGACAGGCACGGAGAGCTTCTTCAACAAGGTCTTTGGATTTTTGCCACTGACCATTTGACCGCTCACGAAAGTAGCGCTTGATCCAGGCCCAAAAATATTCGATCGGGTTC
Source organism: Mycena sp. CBHHK59/15 (assembly GCA_029204085.1). Taxonomy (NCBI): domain Eukaryota; kingdom Fungi; phylum Basidiomycota; class Agaricomycetes; order Agaricales; family Mycenaceae; genus Mycena; species Mycena sp. CBHHK59/15. The sequence goes on along the minus strand of JARGXW010000442.1, from coordinate 77,164 downwards.
ATCTCCGGATGGAATTTTGGCAGGAAATGGCAGACCATGCCTGGAGCGGCCTCAATAAGCTGTGTATTTCATGGTGAGTCGACCAATCTCAGTGTAAGAATCAAGATGCTAACCAGTTCTAGCTGAGATTTCTCCCCCGCAAAATCCGGTTGATGTGAGAGTAAACGCCTCATGCAACAATCAACTGGTCTCTCATCCTCCTCGTCGCTGTCATTACCACCATCATCAACATTGTACATTCCTAGCTCTTCGTCGGGAGAAGCGCCGTCGAGGTGTGGTTTACGTGCCTTTGCTGCCTTGCACACTTTGCATTCCCCGATCAGTGGCTTACCTTTGTTGTTGGTTGTATAGCCGCGCTCAGCCAGAATCAACTTCATGCCTTTCGGCTGCCCTTCAAACTGCTTATGTGGGTGATCATGTGGGAGATTCTCGTCGAACATCATCTTCTGTGGCTGGCCACCATAGCCATGAGGATTGTCGAGTGGAATGATGGTGTCCCGCATTGCCGGGACTGCACCGCCAGGTTTAACATTCATCTTTGTGGCAGTTAATGCATCCTTTGCGAGACTGCCATGCGCTGATGAATTGTCGAACACCCAATGAATGATTGCCTTGGGAAATAGACGACGCGCTATAAGAATAGCCTTTGCAAGCTATGTCGGTTTAATCAGATAAATTTGTCATGATAGAAATGCACAGCTCACTTGAACAATCATTTGTTCCATATTCCAATATGCATCGCCGCCTGCCTTGCCGTCGGGGTAAATGACAGTTGTGGATGCAGTGATGTGGTGCTTGCGACGGTAACCAAGTTTCCAAAGCCAGCGCTGACATTGTCGGATGGAGATGGAAGTTTTCTTCAGTGAAAGCGATGGGAGCAAGGTTTCATTGACATGCTTCTGCAACAATTTTGGGTTGACCTGGTAGAACATTGTTAGAACTTGATTTCTTACATGGACTGTTGCCCACCTTCCCTACTTCGGGTGTTCGGAGCCACCTCTGCACACCCATATGAAATCCTTCGTCGTCAAGAAGGCCGTACTGTTTTTGCCCGATTTCCCTGATGAGTTGGCTTGAGAGCCCCGTTCGCCTCGAAGAAACGGGCCTGTGCACAGAGAACCCGCTGGAACGCTGGCCCGCGGCCATGATTTTTGGAAACTCGCAGCGCCGCACACAAACGTCCCATGCGCGGCATCCAGCGATAAAAATCCACCAGTGCAGCAAATAGGACAGTGCTCCGAAAGTCCTTCAACTTGCGGGCCTTTTTTAGGCTGTCCGCTGCAAGACACCCAAGCTCGGAGGGATGGAGGGGAGCAGCGTCATCCAAAACTGTGTCAATCCAGCTGGCAATCTCGTCGGCAACAGCAATGGAATCAATAGCAGTGTCCCCGTCCTTCAAACGAGCTTCCTGTTCAAGCAACTCTGGGGAAATGTCGTCCTCGAGTTCTGATTCATTCACCGACAAGTCGTCAGCTGATGATGCAGAAGACAATTCCTCCTCTTCCTCTTGGCGTAAATCAATGGCCATGGGAGTTCTGGATGAGGAAGAAGCTTCGCTGCCGTCGCCCTTATGGCGCTTAGCGGGAGTAACATGGGAAGCTGAGGAGATTTCTACCTCATCATCAGATGAGATCGAGATAGGCCGAGTTCGTTTGCGGAACATGTCGGTAATTGTGGCCTGCTTATTGGATGGGGCAGTGTTCTGTGGGGTAAGGGCAGCCATCTGCCGTTGAAATTCGACCTCGGAAATGCTGAGCAAGCCTTTTTCGTAGTCTTCTTTGAGTTTCTTGCGCTTTTCCCATGCTGTGCGCTCCGACATGCCTCCAATACCATATGGGCCACGTTTTTTGCCTTGGAGAAAATTACCATAGACCACGGATGACATTTATTAACAAGGGACCCACCCGTCTGACTATATTTCGGTCCTGCCAGTTGCTGCTCGGCACTTCGCATCTCGGCGGCTTGACGCTTCTGCTCGGCTTTTTCCCGTTGGACCATACGTTTCTCCAGTCTCTCTTCAAATGTCATCGGACGTGGGAGTCGTTCCCATTCAGAATCGGAGAGTTCCTCGGGCTCCTCGTCGCTGCTGGCAGATTCCCATGCCAGATCATCATCTTCGTAATGGCCAGAAGAGGATTGGTCGGGTGGATGGATTTGATTTGATGTAAATGTGCCTGCAGAGCCCCTCTGAGTATGCACTGCTTGTTTTTTACTTCTGGGCATCCTGGATGAGGCCTGTGGACGTCGGGGAGGCGCAAAATGGCAATTGATGGCGCGGCACAGCCATCGGCCCGCCTGATCCGCAATCAAAACGGCGAAATCGAAGTGGCAAAAACATAATTCAAGTTTTTTAATATTCTGCTCCAATAGATGTTGAGACCAGCATCTTTTGATGCTTTTCCCACAGTTACAGAGTATTATGACTAGAACTGAGGTTGTAGTAGGGATTACCAAATCGGGACTCAAACTTGTCACGAAGTTCGGTCCGCCACCATACCCAAATTGATTTAATGTTCAGCTGTCCTGGAATTCTAATCTCACAAGGCTCACAACGGATCTTTACAAAAATTGTCAAAGGCAACCACTCTGAACCTTTTAGAAAGGCAACTTTCATCAACCTAGACCGCATCCGATGCTCCATATATGAAATTTCTGAGTACGCTCCAACAGACGAAATGATTTGGAACTCTATACGTTCCAAAAATTTGAGACGAACCCACCGTGAATTATTCTGGAAGTCGATTCACAACATTTTCAGAGTAGGTGACTTTTGGACACACATGAATAATCTTGAAGAATTTTCTGTTTGTCACACATGTGGCGTCCCCGAAAACCTTGAGCACATAGCAATGGAGTGTGATGCATCGGGTGCAAAATTAATTTGGAGACTGACCGAGAAACTCTGGGCCACGAAATACCCCATGTGGCCCTCCCTCAGCTGGGGCCTTGTCCTTGGTTGTAACCTTGTTAAATTCAAACACTCAAATGGGAAAATTATCCCTGCTATGGGACGATTATTTGCCATTCTGGTATCTACGGCCTGGCACACGATCTGGAAGATCCGGAACGATAAGGTTCTGAAGAACCCACACCGTAACATTACAGACATGATGGCTAGCCGTATGTCGTCTGCGAGCTTCGCATTTTCAGCAACCGGTTCGTCGGGGAGAGCGAGCAGCCCGTAGCGCTCAGTTAAAAACCCAGAGATCATCATCAACCGACCGCGTCCCTTCTTCTTCAACACCTGGCCCAGCGCAGGCGCTTGAACCGGGTGCAGGAATGGGGGAAAACCTATCCCTGGTGAGTAATTTCACCGCCTGCAGGAATTGGTTCATCTTCGCCCCAGTGCTACTTCCTGACCCCCCATCGAAAACCCGCTGTCAGAGGATGCGAGGATGACGGGTTCGGGGTCAGACCGGAGCTTCAAGGGGTCTGAGGTCGAGGAGCGGGTCGTCTTCGTGTTTTCAAACGTCCTTCAGTGCGGTGTGTTCATTTCCGCCTTTTTTTCCCGCCCCTTTTAACGAATTGTAGCGGTCCCCGTCTCGCGTACGTACAGCAAGGCGGGTAACGCTGACTGCGCTCATTCCGACCGTGCTCACTCCGGCTGATCCGTCACGACGTACCTGAACGTAGATATATTTTCCGTCAGTAGATATTTTCTCCAGTAGATATCAATGTCTGAAGAGAGCTACGGCCTTTTTTTTTTTATGTACGTTCGAATGCTACAAGGCTTTCGTATAAATCCCGCGAGTTCCGAAGGCAATCTGGTAAGAACTGAGGTGAAGCAAGTCCATTTTGCACTTGGAGAACATTTTGCACTGCAAAGTGATGAATTCAGAGTTTGAACCCTTCAGCACCACACGGCTCAAATATCCCTTGAGTGTGCTAAGGAAACTTACGCTGCTGTACACGTCGCGTCGCGGTCACATGGCCGAGTTTACTTGGGTGTGCGACCATTGCCGATCGCTAAACACGGCAGGCGGAGTGCTTAGTGTTGAGCACGGGTACGGGTCAACCCGCCGGGTTTCCGGGTCGGGTCGGCCCGGGTACGGGTACGGGTTCCAATTTTAGTAGACCCGAAACCCTTCGAGTACAGGAGCTTCCATTCCATACCTGTCATTCCCTCGGACGTGGGAGGAACTTCGCTTCCATTCCATATTAATATGGAATGGAAGCTGGACCCACTTTCAATTCGGGCGTGACGCGTGATCGTTCCATCGGACAAAACCGATAATTTTTGATAATAAACACCACCTGTATAGCCCACGTAACCGGCGACCCATTATTCTGTCTACACGGCGGATAATCCGCTGTCATGTTCCGTTTAGGTGCATCAGTCACTGCCCGCGTCACTGCGCGATCACTTGCGCTGTCATGTTCCAATGATCCATATTTTGATCGCCGGGGACCTTCGTTTTCTGCGGTGTTTTGCTCCCTGCATTCGTGCGAAGAACAGAAAAAAATCAACGCTGCTTGTGAGCTATACAGCGGAAGATTCAGATTTTTAAGTCACACATATTTCATGGCCGGGAGTTGTACATGGGCAAGAATCACTCGCGGCTGTCCTGGAGCCAGCGAGAGATGATCCGGGCCACCTTTTGATTGGGAGAACGTTGCCGTGTCCAAGCCGAGAGCCAACCTGCGTTCAAAATTTAATTTTCTCTACCTAAGCAACTCCCCGAACCCACGGAGTCTCCGGATTTGCTTTTTGGGGTCAAGAACTCTGGACAGCCTGAATCTTCGATTTATATGAAAAGAGGAAGAGGTTAAAATTCCGTTACCGGTTCATCGAATAGAGTAATTTTCGTCCATCTACTCAGGTGTTTAGGCAAATACTGCTCCTAAAATCCAAAGAAAAAACTGAGACACCACTTAAATCGTGTCACCAAGGGTATTCGCGGGCCAGGCAAGAAACTTTTCCAGGTTTCCGAGCACTCTGCAATCTAGGGATGGGCACGGGTCCGGGTCCGGGTATGAAACAGTCAACCCGGACCCGGACCCGGAAAACCCGGACCCAAACCCGCGGGTCTACGGGTTGTCCACGGGTCGTCGGAATTGATCGGATCATGCCTGCCGAAGCTTGCCGACACAGTTTAACACCTTCAAAACTGAAATATGCTCACTAATTGAGGTTTTTAAATGCATCGGGTGCTTAACAAAACTTTGGAGTACCTCTCATAGCTGTGAGCCATGTCAAACTGCCTTGAAATGACTTGAATTGCACAATAAATTCAATGTTTGCAGACCCGTGGTGTACCCGAAGGGTTTCGGGTCTACTAAAATTGGAACCCGTACCCGTACCCGGGCCGACCCGACCCGGAAACCCGGCGGGTTGACCCGTACCCGTGCTCAACACTCAGATTTGCGTGGCTTGACGCACCAGCATGGAACCATGTCTCGGCCTCCAGAGCGACTGGCCCCGGGCCCGCGCCATTCCCAATATCGTCGACGTCGATTACTGTGGGCCTTTTGGAAGAGATGCATCCGAGGCAGTGTGCCTTGAAATGGTGTTGGTTCTGCTTTTCCCCAGTCCAGAAGAAATCCCAAAGTGGGCCCTTGTGCGGAGGCATCGAGAAGGCGAAAGTCTGAGAGGGCGGAAAATTTGCTGATGAGATTATGTAATTGGATCATTAAGCCTTAATTAAGTGTTAGGACCCTCCATCGCTGATGTTAAGCCCTTATCTTAAGGGCCAATTAACCCTTAATTTAAATTAAGGGTTAACCCTTAAGGAGAACACTGATAAGGAGATCCCGGATCGGGGTTAACTCAAAAGGGAAGATCATTCACACGAAAATCAAGGCTTATGTGGCTTATGCCTAATCCGGCATAAGCCAGCAACGGCCTCGGCTAATGAGCCAAAAGAAGTTCCTCATTGAAATGTATTGATTTTATGGGCTATATGGAAAGGGAATATTTTTGGGAGCATATCGATCACCAAAGGCTAACCCGCTACTTGCCTGTGGTGGCCACAAAACACGCTTTCGACTTTCGCGACCCAATTGTGAGGTGTGACAAGTCGCGTAAAAAGTGTGACATTTTGTATCGCGATCGTTAATTTGCAGCCCACCAGATCTGCAAGTCATCCAGAATTTGTGGGAGTCATTTCTGCAACATTAGGTAGGTCAAAAAGGTAAGTCAGAAATTTTCAGCGATGCATACCGCATTTCGAAAAACACAGTGTTTTGATGACTAATCACAGCCAAATACGTTGATCTCTCATATTTACCCTAGAAGCTCCAGTATAGCACTTATGAACATCAAATAATGTGACTTGATTTCTGATCCCTGTGCTCCGTAAATTTAGGAGTTCAAATAGAGTGGAGATATTGCCTTCTACATCTTCGAATTTCCTGAATCCGCGACCAGGTTGTGCGACGAGGTGGGGGGTCTGAGTTTCGAGTTTCCCTGGCTCAATTATTATCCTGTACCCCCGGAATTCTCCGGCATTGCTTCTTGTACTGGCAATTTATATATAACCCAAATTTTGAGGGATATGGGGTGGGGAAGGAATTGAAAACTCGTTGCCGGTCCATCAACTCGGGCGATTTTTGTACAGCCACACCGGTTCTTGGACAATTACTCCTCTGGAAAGCCAGATAAATTTGAGGAGTATACCGTGTACTCCCTCAGGCTTCTTATTCACTTGTAATGTTTTGCCGGAGTCGAGTTCCTGTGGTTCTAGGAGGAAAACCTACTAGTGTGACATATAGTATGTGACAGTTTCTCCACGGGACTTTCCGTGACTGGCAGTGCCTCTCCTGCAGGACGCGACGGTATCCCCGGCAAGAAATTCGGAAGACTTAGAAAGCAATATATAGACCATACCTGACCTCCGTATTTTTCTGGAGCTCAGACTTAGAAACCAGGTGGCAGTCGAAGAAATTCAACCAAAACCGCCGTGACGAACCGGTGATCAAAGTGGAACACGACAGTGCCATGTCCGTACATGACAGTCAAGGTGACTGATGCACGACAAGCGTAAGTGACACGGGATTGTCCGCCGTGTTCCTTATCATTCGTTCGTATCCGACGTGACTCCATCCGTCTTTATCTACACTCTCGTCCCTGTAACAATCGTGCTGGGTCGGTCGCCGGGCATAGGTCCCGCCCCGCGAGGGCATAGACGAGAACGCGCACCGCGGGTATGCGCGCTCCTGGCATTTATAGCAGACGGTAATCGAAATAGGACGATGTGGTCAGAACAAAAGAGCATGTGGTTGTGCAGCTAAAAGCGGGCTAGACTGTAAGTGAACATACCAACGACGAGAAGAAGTAAAATTATGGAGGGTTTGGCGGCAACTACATATTGTGAGGTTCGGACAACCAAAGGGAGGTCATAGTCAAACTGGGTATACCTGAATTAAGACCCATCAGCTCGTGAGCGACTTAGGGTTGAACTGACTCACCCAGCGTGCAACATTTCACACTAACACCTGTCTCTCCAAATCGCTTGCCAGCACATGCATGATGATCTTCCTCCACCAGCACTTCAGGAGTTGGTTTATGGGCACAAGGAAGACCCCCGCATTCCAGGGTCCCATGTAATACGGCGTCAAAAGGCGGCGAGGATGCATAAGATCACTCGTCCAGGCGACAAAGAGGATGAGCCATGAACTCCATATCAATCGCCGTCGTACTGTAGCGCCGATGTTGTGCAGTTGCCTGCGTCTTGCCATGATGGGGTCCTCCTCTTCGAATGTCAGATGCACTGCCCTCTCCCATGGGTACTCAGCAATGCCAGGAACGTGCAAAGTCTGTGACCACACGGAAAGGACGATGTGATAAGCGATAGTGGCAACCACGCCGAGCCAGCATCCGATGATGAGGATGACTGCGCCAAGGATGTCGCATGTGCCCAGGAACAAGGAGACATTGGCGTGTGCGCGGTCGGGATGGATAATACATGCAAAGAAGTCCCGGCGCAAAAGCTCCAGGACAAGGATTGCGGCGAACACAAACATTCCAGCTGGTTTAATTTTCCGCCAGACGACGGACAGGACGACTAATAGGAGTACCATGGAGGAGCGATGTTGGCCGTTTAACCTGCCAGCGAGATTTTAGGATCGCCGATGAATGGTTCACACGCACAGCATCACATCTCTATTCTCGGGAGGCTGTGGGGCATAGAGCGGCTAATCAACCTGCAGGGACGGCTAATGACATGCGGACAAATTTGATTAATTGCTTGCATGGATCCTTTGGATCAATTGTTCTCTTGAGAATACAACAGGACCTCTGATTATCCCTTTGGAGGCTAGATCCCGACCACCCCCAAACAGCCGATTTTTGTCCGAACCGATTTTTCGCAGATGGCCCAATTTTTGTCCGAACTGGGTCTTGCCGAGCATGCCGTAACCTTCCAAAACGGGTAATTTTCCCACTCCTATGAAGCTGAAAATCCCTAAAATTTCTCGCTGGCTGATTGACGGGCTCTTTCGTGCAGATTCAACATTTTCCCTTTGGAATGTCCAATTTTGTAAAATTTGTGAGACAAAAGATTGCCGACAACCTCCTCCAGCTGCCAAATTTTGTCCGAACCGGAACCAGCCTGACGTGGTCAGGCCCCCCATTTTTGTCCGAACCGGATCTAGGTTTTGAGCCCAAATCGGCCAAATTTTGTCCGAACCAGGATCTGGCCTCAAAGGGTATTATCAGAGGTCCTAATACAACTGACTCTTTGGGTGAAACAGGTGAAAGCGGCGACCTCTGAGTAAGTTACATAATCAAGATCTAGAATGGAAGTATGTATGTGTGGATTACATACGCCTGAGTCACGTTGGAATGTTCTAGACCCTACTAAGCGCCTTGGCACCAATGGCAAAAGGCGAAGCCTGGTATCAAATCTGGCCTGCTGAGGTGGTAGTCAGCGGAATTTCAAGCAGGACTGTCTCCTACGATTTCCTTCGCGTGCGCTGCTAATTAATCCGAGACACCCACACCCCACCCTTCCAAAGGCCACATCTTGGGTGTGGGCTTGGTGAACACTGAGAATGGAAATGTGAAAGAAAGCGTGAAAAATCCTCTAAGTCACAGCATCGGCGGAGATTTTTCCTCGTTCTTCCACATCGAAGTTATTTATGTCTTGATTCACGTTCCCATGGCTGCTATGGTCCAGTGTAGTCGTACTCTCTCGTACATAGACAGACGAGAAATGAGCTCATGCCTCGCTTGTTGAGTGTAGTTGCCGACGGTCAAGACTCAAGCCGATCCAAAATTCGCGCGCCTTGCCTCGGCGAGAGTGACACTCTGTCTTGAGCGGCGAAGAGTGTACTAACTTAGTATGCCCGTGATCCGATGTGTCAAATGAAAGCTGTTAAATCCGCTTCCATTTTGTACAGGACCGCAGAAGTCTTCTGCGGTCCTGAGTGGAAGACGTTTCAGGGATGCCCTAATGATCCAGGACCTCTGAATATCCCTTTCCAGGCCAGGTCCGGGTTCGGACAAAATTTCGGGCATTTAGGCCCCAAACCTAGGTCCCATTCAGACAAAAATGAGGGGCCATTTCAATGCAAAATCGAGGCTTTTAAATGCAAACCTTGCCCTTGCCAGGACAGAAAATTGCAAGGCCTGGTGCATTCGATAGCCATGGCGATTCTGAGTCGAAATGCCTGCAAGACCTTGGGGATCGGTGCAGTGGTGAGCGAGCTATGAGGCAAACGACTACGATGCACCCCGGAACGAACAAGTTCTGCGCGAACCCCGAGATCGTCTTGATGACATGATGCCTGCATAGGACAAAAATGTAAGTATCTTGCTCATTTCTCAACGAAATTCCTCAAAATAACTCACCACCGGCAGCTCTATAACTACCTCTAGGCGGCTACGAGGCGCCCCGCCCCAACGAACCGCCTCTCTGCGTCGTTTTGATCGCGCATCAAACGTGCCGCAATCATGGGACAAAAAGGTATGTATCTCACTCATTTCTCGACGGAATTCCGCGAAATAACTCACCAACGGCAGCTACAGATGTCCCTCTGGACGATTACGAGGCGCCCGGCCCCAACGAGCCGCCTCCCCGAGAACGCGCGCGTCGTTTTGATCGCGCATCAAGTCCTTCTGGACGACTAAGAGGCGCCCCGCCAGAACGAATCTCATTTCCGCGAACCCTAGCGTCATGTGCGGCCGACATTTTGATGAGGAAGCGTACCACAAAGTAAGTCAAATCTCACACCTTTGACCGATTTGATTGAACTAAGGCCCTGTTCGGGTAGTCTCGTTCCCGACGTTATAGGGCGCGTCTTAGCAAGAGTAGCAGCTGCACTGGGGATATATATAAGCGACGGAATGATCCGAGGCAGACATTTTGATGAGATTTGATTGCGGAAGACTGCCCTATACTATGGGTAACATTGGGATTGAAAGTGGGCTAGAGTTTGAAAATAGCCTTCGCTTGGACTCAGTTCTCAACGGATTGCCTCCGGATCATCCGGGAATGAAACCGACACTTATTTTACATAGGACTACCTAAAAACAATGAGGAACATCTGTACAGAAACAATTGAGCTGGAGATTCCGAATCCATCAGTCAGTGATTTTGACACCGTTTTGAGACAAAATCTTACATTGTGCGAGTTCCTCTTGTTCGATCACTCTCGGTACTTGCTAGCACATTATTTGCGTCAATTGAAATAACTCACAAAAAAACCGGATGTGAAACGAGGCTGGGAACACATAAAAAATAGTGTTTGAATTGTAAGACCGATTCGAGCGTGACAATTGAAACTCCGCCATCTGCCGTACCTTTCGGCGAATCACGTTTTTCTGTAGCACGCGTACGAGTACAGTTTACGGCCTGCCATAACCGAGGAATCGGCAAGTCGGACTTTCAAACTAAGACGTGACACTTTGTGACAATTATATTCAAGCACTGTTTCTTATATGTTCCCGGCATCGTTTCACATCCGGTTTTTTTGTGAGTCATTTCAATTAACGCAAGGAATGTGCTGGAAAGTACCGAGAGTGATCAAACAAGAGGAACTCGCACAATATAAGATTTTGTCTCAAAACAGTGTCAAAATCACTGGCTGATGGATTCGGAATCTCCAGCTCGATTGTTTCTCTACAGATGTTCCTCATTTTTTTTGGTTAGTCCTATGTAAAATAGGTGTCGGTTTCATTTCCGGATGATCCGGAGGCAATCCGTTGAGAACTGAGTCCAAGCGAAGGCTATTTTCAAACTCTAGTCCACTTTCAATCCCGATGTTACCCATAGTAACTGTGGTCTTCTGCGGGTCTTTTTCATCATTTCCTCTGCCCCATCATTTTGATGTTTGATTCCGGCACGCAGCGGCACACCCTAACATCTGGAACCGAGATTACTGTTCGGGATCCCCAGCTAGGCCTCTGTTAGGTTCCGCACCTATATAGCCCAATATAACCCTCTAGTTAGAGGGGGAGATGTATTGGGTCTCCCCCTCTAACTAGAGGTGCTTTAAGTAATACAGAGTGCACCCAATAAATACCCAAATAGCTACCGTTAAATAGTGCGGTATTAGCGATAATTATCGCTATTATCGTTATTAGAGGGCGGGGCACCCGCCCTCCATCAATCCCATGGTCGTCGCCATCAAAGATGTGCGGCGATGTCGCTAAGCGCCCTTTCCGCGGCGTCCCATCAGTCCCATCAAAAGGCCCGCCGCCCCCGCCCAACTCGTCCGTTCCGGGCCCAATAATGCCTGTAAAATCATGAGAAAAATACGGGATATGTGTAAAGCCATTCCCTACACATTCCTCCCCAACATATGTAGCAGTATTTGCATTACTACCTCACTGCAACTATTTAATACAGTATAGCCCTCAATTATCTGAGTTCAAGCCCTACAGACCTCAGAAATAAGAGCATTGGGGCTACGGAGGGGTACAGGAAGGATAGGCATAATAATATAGAAGAATACGTAGGCAGGAGGCACTAGACGATATCGCGTGGCACAATTGATCGCCGCTGCGGTCACCCCGACGCAACTGCAACGGTACATGCCCTCGCGCGATGCCTACTCCCCCCCCTTCTCCGCATTGCCAGCGCGCTGCTTCCCCTTGTCTGAGAACACTTTGCACTTCCTGGGCGGGTCGTCGGCGCCCCCGCTCTTGTTCTCCGCATCACCGCCGCGCTGCTTCCCCTTGTCTGAGCGCTCTTTGCACTTCCTGGGCGGGTCGTCGGTGCTGGCAGTCATGTGCTTCTTCTTCGCGGTGGGCACGTCGTCGGCGCTGGCGCTCTTGCGCTTCTTCGTCTTCGGGGCTGGCACGCTGGTGATGGCGTCGTTGCTCTTGTTGTGCGTACCCGCGGCGTCGATGTTCATGTTCGTCGTAGCGGAGAAGACTGATGTTGTGCCGCCCACAGAACCTGCGGGGGCTGCGCTCGCGAGGGTGGGGACGGGCAGGACCAAGTGGCCAGCGTCGAAGTGCATGGGGAAGCCGAACGCGCCCCCCCGAGGCCGACGTTGTTGCTGCCGAAGTTGAGGTCAATACTGTTGAAGTCCAGGCTCTGAAGCCCCGCGAGGTCGATGTCGGAGAGGTGGCTGAAGTCGAATGTGTTCGGGTTGAATATGGTCGGGTCGAATCCACCGCAGAGGGGAAGCCCATCTGCGCCGACTGGCACAGGCTCGCCAGAAATGCTCATGAGGGCGGCGGGGATGGAGGTGGAGGAAGAGTCGGTGGTGGCTGCAGGGGCCCCATTGCGCGACTTTGATGTGATGGCGGGCTCCTGCTCCTCCTCCTCCTCCTCCTCCTCCTCCTCCTCCTCGTCATCGTCGTCGTCGGCATTCTCATCCTCGTCGTCGCTTCCATCGGCCTTGTTGCGGTGGGGGCCACGCTTCTTTCCCGCGTCGGAGCGCAGCTTGCGCTTCTTCAACGCCCTCCTCTGGTGCGGCGCCCGTCGAGCTCGTCGTCGAGCTCAGCCTTCTGGGTCTTTGTGAGCGCGACCCGGTGGATAGCACCTGACCTCAGCCCATCGCGGATGAGCCGCGCGTCCTCGGCGCTCAACTTGTTGGGGCGGTCCATCATGATCTTGGTGGGCCAGCCAGCGAGCTCCACCCCCAAAACTTGCCGGATGTCGATGTCGTAGTTAACGTAGCTCATATTGAGCATCTGGTTCTTTTTGATTCTGCCTGTGTGCACGTTTAATGCTTATGGACCGGTCATACACTGAGGGACGTACGCAGACCCTCGAGCACCAGCGGCACGATTTGCTTGCAGACGCTGGCGACGTCGTTGCGCTCCTTCGTCTCTGTGTATGCACCATCGTCAGTAAACATCGCTGGGGCACAAAGTACATGACACACCTTCATCCTGAGTGCAACACCACTGCTCGAACTTCCGCAGAACGTCGAGGATGGATACCCCGAGGATCTGCTGGAAGAAGTCCCTCGATTCGTCGGCGTCTACTATGTGCGGGAGCACCGTGTCGTCTGGGTGTGCGCGCGAAAACATCGCGAGGCTGCGCACGCTGGTGCGCTCGAAGAGGTCGAGCAGCTAAAAGGGGGGTGAGATGGTGATGTGTCGTGGAGCCCATCCACTTACTGCATCACGCACGCCGTTGGCAGTCTGCATGCTATCCATCGCAGCCGCCTTGTTCGTCGCGCGCGCCCCCCGACGTCCCAGCTCGCGGTGTTCGACGAGCTGGTCGATCAGGCGCTTCTTCTCTGCGGCGCTCATCGTCGCCTTGAGGAGTTGGTAGTCACATTCTTCAATGTCGTCGGCAACCTCCCCTTGAAGGTCAGACATGATGCGGCCATAGTTGCCGTCTACAACCAGTCAGCGTCGCGTTGCGAAGGCAGCGGAAATCCGCTAGGTACGTACCAGCCTTTGCCTTCCGATCATGAATGATTGCGTTTCTCAAATTGGGGCGGCGGGTTACTTTGTACTGGGTGGCATTGCTGAGCAACTTGCGCACGGCGTCTTCCTTTTTCGAGTGGGCCTTGGCAATCCGAGTAATCTCCGCGCTGCGAAACACGTAGAACGCGTCGAGGTCCACGTCGAAGTTGATTCTCCGCCGCAGGCGCTCCGCGGTGTTCAGCGCTTTGGTCTCCTTGCTGGCGGTGGACTTCCCACGGTGACGCGAGGGTTGGACTGCTTTGGCGGGGTTACGGTAGGCATGAGCCGACCTGGCAGACACCATGGAGCTAGCGTACGAAAGGGTGTTCGAGAGGCAGGGACTGAGTGGTGATCGCGGTAGTATGATTGCAGTCAGAACTTCATGACAAGCTGCAATTTTGACCCGGACACTTCGAGAAGGCTTATGTGAACATAAGCCTTATCCCTTAAGGCGAACACTGCTACCGACTGCTCGTGACTGGTCCTCCTTCAAAATCTCGTGAAACTTTCGAAGGATCTGGCGACGAATTGACTCTTCGGACTCGGGTGCTGTATTAGATCTTGTCGTCTTGGTTCGAGTGCACATCTCGGCCTGTTTGGTTTGATGCTGACGACGTTGTTCAATTAGCGGCGAAAAGTCAACAGTGTTTGCTGCGGTATATAGGCCACGAGCAAACTGGTTCGAGGGCTCGTCCGGAATGCACACAGGAGGCAGTGCCATGCCGGTGGACTACACGGCTGGAAAAGATAACGCTGCAATAGTTTCTTGCAGGGTCACGTATTCCTCTCCGAGAACACCGTCGGTGATTTCTTCGTCCATCTCCTGGAACTGTTGTCTAAATTTTCGGTCAGTAATAGGCCATACGATACCGGAAATCGGAGCTTACACTCGCATGTGTTCATCGGCGGTTACGGCTATGCTTGCGCAGGTTAAAGACATGATTTCCCGCTCGATGCGGGTGCTGCTGATTGGGGCATTGTCTTGCTTGTCAATGAGGGCTTGAAGTTCATCGGCGTCGGACGGTCCGTTCTCATCGACGTCATCGAATTCTTCATCGGGGCCCAATAGGTTGTCTTCGTCTTCGTCCTCGACATACCATGTTCCAATGCCAGGAAGACGGGCTGATTGTTTCCGATGCAATTGCTCCGGTACGAGTCCAAGCAAGGCGACGATAGCATCCGACTCGGCAGCAGCAGCTTCCGAAGCAGCCGCAATTTCAGCATCAGATGGGTAGATGGCAAGGTTCACCAAATTTGCACCAGTGTTGTCGTAGTACGTGTGGCTATAGCCTTGGGCGCGAGCTTTGGGATCAGATGATTTCGCTGCTACAACAGCCTCTCGCATGGTGATACGGAGTTTCGGGATCATGTAGATGAAGTCGAGCATAGTGAAGTCCTTGACGATTTTCCGAGAGTTACCGAATGTGTGTTCACAAGGCTCGCTAGAGTGAAACCAAGGAAGGAGCGGGAAGTTGTCAGGGATGTGGTCACGGTGGACAATGATCAGGCTGATGATACCCTCAATGAGGATGCGGGCGATGTCGGCGGCCTCACGGGACAGGAAATATTGAGACTGCTTGTAGCCGGCAGTATCGAGGAACTGTGCCCACGCATCGAGGAAGTAGCGTGCGCGTAAAGCCATCTGGATGGAAATCGGTCAGCTCTTGGATCGCACAAGCGGGAACAAGCTGAGCACATACCTTCATTCTTTCCGCATGCGAGATTTCCCGGTTTTGATAAGCGTCCACAAGTTCTCCGAAGACAAAGAGGTAAACGATCTCTCCAATGTACTCCGGATAATGTTCGCTGAGATATGCAAGGGTTTCTGCGCAAAATAGTCGCGTCGCAGCGGGATCATCTTGCCGATCGAGCCGTTTGACGTCACGGTCATACAGAGGCGAGTCGTGCGCCATTGCCATCTCGTAAATGCGACGGAATACAGCGGTGAAGTTTCCAAAAGTGAGCATACGCGCGCCGGTGAACAAGTTATTTCGAAAGGTTTTGAGGGCGTGTTTCGAGTCCTGGATCATGACGATGGGAAAGCCGCGAAAGACGCCGATGACAAGCTCTAAATCGGGTGCGCCTGGAATTGGACTGCTAATTGTGTGCCGAATCGTTTTCTCGTCGCAGCCGAGCCCTGCGCATTCCCTCTTCTCCTTTGCCTCACACGCTAATCCGCCCTCCCCAGGACTACTTCTCTTACCTCCCCAACAGCCGACACCGCTCCATCGACATACACGACCTCCAACGGCACCCCAAACTCACCTCCCACTTCGGCTCACGTCGCTGGGCACCGGGGGCTCCCTCTCTCCCACCTCGAGCGCGTCTGGCCCTCAGCGCCCCCGTTGCGCAGACGGGGATGTCTTCGCCGGCATGGACTACATGCACCGTGCCCCTCCGCCTGCATGAGCCCCGCCGGATCCCCACGCTCTCCCCCCTCGCGGCTGCGAGCGCTGGGACCACACTACACTCCTCAGCGCGGCATACGCGTTCGCGCTGGAGCTGTACGGGCACCAGGTGCAGACGCAGATATGCAGGAGATACGCGGCTGTAGGACATTGCGCAAACGGAGGGGTACCCGCCTCAGCAGCACATACTGGGTGTCTCGGCACACCTCCAAGCGTCGTGCCCAGGCTGTGTGCTCGTCAGTGCGCCCCATCACTCCCGCCATCACGCCCATCAATCGCGCCGCCAGCGGCGCGCTGGTCGTGTCCCTCATTCCAAGCACGCTCCCTTTAACCAATAGCTTATTGAGCTCTCATGTACATCTATATTACTTCACAATACAATCATTCCCGTTCCGGACCGGTCAAAGCGCGAGATACGTGATTAAATGAAGTAAAAAATACAAAAAAAAAGAGATGGCGGCTAGGTATACGACGCTCGACTAGTTCCCTGGGTGCACTGCGCCCCCGGACGCCCCAGCGCTCGCCTCCCTGCTCCCGGAGGCCCCGGCGCTCGCCTCAGCACTCCCAGATCCCGTTACGCCCGCCTGGTCTTCCGTGCCATGGGCGGCGTCGTCGTCTATGACGGGGCGGCTCTTGATCCTCCTCAGGGCCGCGCGGGTTGTCGGGTCGTCGCGCGGAGCCTTCGCCGTCTTCCCCCTTGCCGAGGTCGACTTCTTGGCGGCGGCGGGCTTGGATTTGGCGGCGGGCTTCTTGCGTGAGCGCACGGGCTGCGATGGGGGGAGGACCTCGCGTGGTGCGCATCGTTCTTCCTCGTCGTCTTCGCCCGCTGCTGCCGGCGCGGCGGTCTTCTTTGTGCAGCGCTTCTTTGCGGGAGGGCGCGCCGGCGCCTCAGCAGTGGGGCCGGGATCCACATCGTCGTCGTCGTCGTCGTCGGTGGGGCGGGCGCGCTTCGTACCAGCGTCGGAGGGGCGGAAGCGACGTGCTGAGGTCGCTGGGGCTCACTAACGAGGGGAATGTCCATCCTATGAGGATTACCCCATAGCGATGGACTACGTCCTCCTCGTAGTTTGTATACGCCATCTTGGCGTGCCTGTCTCCAGTTATCTTGACTGTAGATCTCGTCAGTATTGTTCTCCAGCGTAGTAACTGCGACGCACCGAGTTTCTCCCGCACCAGGTCTCGCGCCGTCATCTTGAGATAGTCCGCCTTTTGCTTCGACGTGCGGTGAAGGCCTACGAGCCTGTACGTCAGTAAGGTGTATCCAAAGAAACTCAAGCGGTACGTACCGACCACATCGCATCCCGCGATGGCGAACGCCTCCAGCCTTGCGCCTACCTCCGCCGTGTTCCACCTCTTGCGCGTTGCTATCTCCATGTACTCCTCGAGCTCCTTCGACGTGAAGTACCAATGGGGCTCGATGTGGAATGCGCTACTGTTCCGCACGATGCAGAAGAACGCTTCGATGCCTACGACGCGTTGGTTAAGCCCGTGCAACTGGTGAGGAGTTAGTACAAGTAGAAGCGCGCTGGGGAAGACTTACCAGCAGCTGCATATTCCTCACGGTATTCGCGACATCCGCGATCTTGGCCTTGGGGGTGTCGCGCCGAATCTTTGGCTCTCGGAAACCAGCCTCGGTGCGGCGCGCCCGCGGGCTTGTGTTCCATGTTTCAGGATGGAGCAGCAGTCTACGACGCCCTGCGTGTATCTGACGAGCAACAAGAAGTCAAGAAGGGCGAGGTGCGTCTTTCTCAATACCGCGTCTCATAATGTTTATTTTTCTCTAACACAGCACTTTGAGCTCACGGAGTGCGTGGAATGCACTGGCGACTCTGTAGAAGACATCATTGTGATTGCACGGCTGGAGCCGACTTACGAGGTCTGTAAAACTTCTCTCGCTGCACAACTTGCACTGAAATGGTTCTAGATTCCATACACGAACAGCTCCACCTCGTCTGCCCCTCGTACTCCTCGCAGGAGAATTACCAAGGTGGGTTCGACCACCGGAATCTCCGAAAGTGAGCCAGATATCGAAATGGCGGCCCCGCAGACTGTCGGTATGAGCCATGGATATTCCGATACTCTTCGACAATTTTACTAACTGTTTCTTAGAGCGGAAGGTTGGCGACACATATCCCCCAAGTGTTCTTTCGGACCATCGAGGCCCCTGCTTTGCGCATGACAAGGCCGTCGTCACCCAGCGCGACTATGCTAATGTGGACGGAAAATTGATTGCACCGGC
The DNA here is from genome assembly GCA_029204085.1 of Mycena sp. CBHHK59/15. Lineage (NCBI taxonomy): Eukaryota > Fungi > Basidiomycota > Agaricomycetes > Agaricales > Mycenaceae > Mycena > Mycena sp. CBHHK59/15. Next base: position 58,707 of record JARGXW010000442.1, on the reverse strand, counting down.
TGAGCTCTACAGCACGCTCGTCGAAGGCACTCTTGTCCTCTTGACTGTGTATTTTGCTACCTACATCATGAAGGACCAGAAGAATGACAGGGGTGAGCCGCAGCCAGACCGAAAGGTATGTCTCCGATTTTTGAATTGATTGTGCAGTCCCTTGATGCGTGTTTTACAGGTTTATCACCTGATAGTCGACAAGCTCAAAGTCCTTGACCGTGGAAATGGTGAGGCATGGGACCCGGCTGTTCCTACGATGCCTGAGCGTCCCACCTACTCGCCTGGTGCCAGCCCAAAGAAGAGGGCCAGGGACAACGCTATCGACACCGCGTTCAACAATTTTGGAAAGGCATCGTCGCCCAGCTCCAGCAAAAGACAGAAGCGCAACACCACTGGGTCTCAGTAGCTGGTGTATTATGCTAAAACAACCTGTTGGTATCGTACCAAGTCCTTCTACACTCCTTAGCCTTACTTGAAATTTGACTCAAAAAATGTCGTATCTTAATGTCTTTTTAATCTCATTTGTATACTTGGTCGAAATAGTACAGTAGGTTTACGTTAAGCTTGAGAAAAATTATAGACGCCGGGAAGTAAGATGTAAAGCTTCTGGTTAGACAGTGAGGGTGTTCTTCCTCTTCCTCTTCCGTGTCGTTTCCGTCATCACTGTGCATTTCTCGTTCCTCATCGGCCGAAGCACCGTTGAGATGAGGTTTGCGAGACTTCACAAGTTTGCACGCTCTGCAGTCACCGATCAATGTCTTACCATTGGTGTCCTTCGTATATCCTCGCTCTGCCAAAATCACCTTCATTCCTTTCGGAAGTCCCTCGAATTCTTTGTACGGGTGATTGGCGGGCAGACTCTTCTCGAAGGTCATCTTCTGTGCTTCACCTGCGTGGCCGTGCGGATTGCTGTCAGGAATTATGGTGTCGCGCATTTCTGGAACCTTCCCACCCGGGTTCACATTCATCTTGGTGGTGGTTAAGGTGTCTGGTGCAAGACTCCCGTGGGCGGACGAATTATCGAAAATCCAGTGAATGACAGCTTTGGGGAACATACGACGAGCAATAAGAATGGCGATGATGAGCTATTATTCGATTAGAATTGACAAAGAAAGTTCAATGCAGAAAGAAAAGGACTTACCTGCTCAATCATCTGCTTCATATTCCAATAGTCGTCGCCTGAGGCCTTGTTATCTGGATATATCACTGTTGTCGAATCTGTGATTGCTAAACGAAGCTCAGCCACCATTTTCTCGTTTTCCGCTATCATCTCTGGAGTAAGAGCGAGAAGACCATAGCGTTCGCACAAAAATGCGGACACCATGATCAAACGACCACGACCTTTCTTTTTGAGGACCTGCTTGCCAGGCTTTAGCCAGTATTGGTTGTTCTGGTAGTCATTTGAATGAAAGCTGGCCTCGTCATGCACGATTTCAACGTGCTCAATGTTGTCGCCTAGAAGCTCGGGCAGAACCTCCTGCATGTCAGGCTCAGCGTACATCGGGCGGAGGTGTTCATAGGCAAGCAGCTCTGCAAGGAATTCTTCGCGCCGCTGCCTCACATCCTTACGCTCATGCCCGTCCCAGTAAACACCCTTCTGGTGGCCTCTGCGGCGGTATCCGAGCCGCCAAAGCCATCGCTGACAGTGCCGGATCGAAATTGTCTTCTTCTTGAGCGCGAGCGAGGGAAGTAATGTTTCATTGATATGGCGCTGCAATAATTTCGGATTGACCTGCAATTAAAGTCAGACACGGAATAGGATGGAGGCGAGGGAAAACAGATTTACGGTGCCAACCTCGAGTGTTCGCAACCATCGTTGAACCCCGAGATAAAATCCTTCATCGTCGAGAAGGCCGTTCGACTTTTCCCGATGGCCCTGGTGGCTGGATTTGAGCGCACCATTCGCTTCAAAAAAGCGAGCCTGTGCAGCGATGACACGCTGGAATGCCGGCCCACGACCATGGTATTTAGCAACACGGAGTGCCGCCCGGAGACGTCCCATGCGAGGCATCCAGCGATAAAAATCGACTAGAGAGGCAAACAGAACCTCACTCCGATAATCCCTCTGCTTGCGTGCTAGTTTGAGAGACGAGGCGGCGAGAGCACCGAGCTCTTGGGGTTCCTGCGGGGCTGCGTCATCGAGAATGGTGTCCACCCACTCCGCAACATTGTCTGCCAAGACAGTAGAGTTAACCGCCTCGTCCCCATGCTCCTCCCGTGCCTCTTCCTCAATCTGCTCCGGCGGCGGCTCCACCTCCTCCTCCTCATCTAATTCGTCAGACGAAGACTCCTCCTCCGTGGGAAGCTCGGGGGCATCAGTTCGGAGGCGCTTAAAGGAAGCAGCAGGAGCGGGAATTTCTTCCCATCCATCATTCGGAGAGGGAGCGCGGGCACGTTTCTGGCTCGCAAACATATTGATGAGAGTTCGCTGAGCCGGCAGTGAACCAGAAGCGAGGGGAGTCGATTTTTTGACAGCGGGGGCCGCGGTTGCATCAATGATGGCCAGCTGGCGATCCAATTCAGCCCGTGAGATGTTCAGAGAACCTGAATTGAAGGCGTCCCGCAGCTTTTTCTTGTTTAATTGAACGGTTCGCTTGGACGCACCACCGACACCGTAAGCTCCCCTGTGGGTGCCTACACAAGACGATTAATTTACTGTCCATATTCCACCATGAATATACGCACCTGCATTTTTATTCAAGGCTCCGCCTTCCCGATTTTCGGCACTCCGCATCTCAGCGGCACGGAGTTTGGCAGATGGCAGCTGGGCTCATTCCATTATCCCAAACGTGCCGGCGTATGCGGGAACATCTGATGCCATGGCTCTATCGGGAGGTGTATAACTGGAGTCGCATGGACGGCGACGTGTGGCCATTCCTTCGGTGCGGTAGACGATCTATCCTGACAAACTTACATCTTGATATCATCCAACTCACAGGATAGTGCATCTAAGAGACCATTCTGTCCGCAACCCCCGGCACATATCGTTAAATAACGACTTGTGCATTGCGTTGCCAACAATGACCAGTCTCACCAAAGTTACCCTGCGGCTGGTCTCCCACATCCCACCAGACTTGCTTGCCGCACTATCCTTGATCCCCTACCTCACCATACTCGAAATCCATCAGGCTCGTTTCGACGGCGCCGCACGCCCTGGTGTCCTGTCATTTCCATCACTGGAGATTCTTTTGATATCGATTTGCGGGTTCCAGGGCGTGGTTCGGGCTAGCGGTATTCATCGCCAAAAGAGACGGAAAATGTCCTGGCACTGCTCCAAAATACCAGCGGTGGTGTGCGGACCCTCCAGATCTCGGGAGACTTGCTCGGCGTGGGGTTCCTTCAATTGAAATGGCCCGCTCTCCACAACTTTTCTATCACGGAACACACCCCCACGCCGTACATCTCCGTCCCCGACCTGGTGGCCCAGATGCCGGCGCTTCAACAACTCTCTGTTCTGTTCTCTGCGGACCTGACGCGCAACCATAGCGAACCTTACCCCCCATTCACTCTCGGCAGTTGCGATGGAGGGAACCTCACACATCGCTGTCCCGTACTCCGCAGCGTGACTCTCTCCAATCTGGGGCCTGCCGATCCCATTTTCCAGCAGCTTCCTGCGTCCCTGGAAGCACTGCATTTATTGTCCGCCCGGGATCTTTATGCCCCCCGACCCGGCGCCCCGAAGTTGCTTCAGGACACCCCCTTGACAGCCGACGATCTACCAATCGTCCTGAACTCCATCTCGCGCCTGGACACCCTCGTTGAATTGACGCTGACCTTTTACGAGTTCCCAACACCAGCAGTGATTCGCGATGTTGCGTCTGCCATGCCGCAGTTGCGCTTCTTGCAGCTCGGACGCCATTTTTACTCCCACGGCGACGTCTACATCGAGGATGTCCGCGACGTACGTATCCTGTGCGCATGCAACTACAAAATCTGATGTACCTTCCAACAGGACGCCATCATCGATGCTCTTCGCGAGCTTCCGCACCTGACACACCTCCGCATCGCTCTGGATTTTCGCTACCGGCAGTACAACCAGGAAGGCCCCCAGGAGAGTGCGGCGCGGTGGCTCATGGCGGCGCTGCCCGGGTTGCGTATCGTCGAGTTCTGCTGGGAACAATGGCGCTCTTGGCAGTGGGTGGGACTGGAGCCTTCGACGTGGCAGCCATGGGACCGCAGCGTGCTGTTGCGGCCGCCCACCCCACCGCCCAGCCCACCCACACCATACCACGAACCGCCCGACGCGGTGGATATGGGGTGGATGAGAATATGATCTTGCCATGCCGCCAGAGAGTAAGGGCCGGAACCAGGCATGTGCTGGACCGTAAGATCGGTTGGACCACTGGGACCGAGGAATGAGCGTGGCTAGGTGAATCCATTAGGTCAATAACATAAGTTTGACTCGTCTGACCTTGTTGGATGTACGGGTCAAGTCCATGGCCGACGTGAGCAGTGGGCCGGGGATGAAGAGTACAGTTCTTGAGACCGGCATTGCGGTGGCCGCAGCTTCCTGTAAATACTCGTTAAGAACTGGACATTGAAACACTTGGAAAGAACTTACATCCTGCCACTGTTGGCGCCGAACAGACCGTGTAACAATCTAAAGGACATTAATGTGAAGTCAAGGACTGAAGTGAAACAAAAACTCGCCGTGGAAGTGGGTGCCGAAACGATACGAGACTCGGCCCCGGGGTTGGTGCGTATGAGCGGAGGAAGACCATCGCGGACGAGCTGAAAAAATATCAATATTCAGGGCCGTCACTTAAATACGAGGCACACCTGGTCAATCAACGCTTCTGCCTCCGGAAACTGAAAGCAGTTGTGTGTCAGCATTGATCACCACAGGGAACTGGGTGCGGACATGTACATCATCGTCACTGTCACTCAACACATAGACATCCGGTGATTGGGCCCGAACAGCCGCGGCAGAATGCGGCGTGCACAATGGGCCACAGACAGGATCAGGGTCGCCATCAAGGGAAGCCAGAATCGGCTAAACGGTTCAAAAAAAGATCACCAAAAGGACTTTGAGTCCGACATCCTCAAGTTTTGGACAGCTCTCAATGCATCCTTTAATTCTGTTGAGCATCCCTTTGTACGCCATTGGTTTGAGAAGTGGGTGCCGGGTGCGGATGTCCCTGGGCGTGAAGCTCTCTCTGGGCGCATTTTGGATAAAGAGGTGTCTTTGATTGAGGCTGGTCGGAAGTCGGAAATAAAGGGCGAGCTTGCGAAGGGTTCGGTTGATGGATGGAGCACGAAGCATGATGCCGTTCAGCAGGTTTCGGTCAATGTTAAAGGAAAGGTGAGTTTCCAGTTACGCAGTTCCGTTTTGCAAACTAATCCTCATTTCCACATCTAGGAAATTCCCATTCAGATTCACATCACGTCCAAGGAAAGGAAGACATCTGCGAATCTGCTCACCCACGTCCTCGTGGACATTACGTATTTCACCACGGTGCTGGGTCTCATTCTCGTCGTTTTTTGCTGTGACTCTGGTGGCGATTCACAGGGTTTATGCCCACTCTTGCTCAATTTGATGCCCTGGATCCTTTGCTGGGCTCATCAGGTACGCATCTTAGACGGCTCGGAATGCCTTTGAATTAATGATTCTGCACTGTAGATAAATCTTGTTGTCAAGGATTATATTCGCTGCCCATCCCGCGAAAGCTTCACTTGTGAATGGCAGGCCTTATATACTGTTACGGAGATATTCTTACCGGCCCGTTGAGCGGTTCGGAAAAGCATTCCGTAAGATAGATGTTCTAATTTCTATAGCGGACTTACGGCGTTCAAATCGATCCCATGGTCTGTGCCACGAGGACACGAATGCGGATTCATGTTCCGGTTGGAGTAGGATTGATCTGATCCCACGGCAGGTTCCAGAAAATTTGTGGTTACCTGAGCCGAGAGGGTTTTCACTGGGTCTCACCGGGCATTATCACCTTATGCGTTATAAACCCGTCAACTGTCTTTGTCTTTGTTTGGCCCTTTTCCCATCTCTCCCATCTCTCCCACTTCTCCCATTTTGCTTCAATTCCGTTTACACTGGAATTAGTCAGAGTACCTGTAAATGTGGATGCACTGAACGTCTTGGATGAATGTATTCATGCTCTGTAAGCAATTTTCAGTGCATTTACGAGTTTGATGGGATTTGTGGCTATGTTGTTGACCAATATTATAGAAAAATTTCACAACTTGGTCCGCCGATGGTCAAATTTTGTGCTGGTCTCGCTGAGCACTCTTTCCATGCTTGTGAACCTGATTCAAGGAAAAACTCCGTACCCATTCCACTTCTAAACGAGGAAGAAGGAAAACACCCTTGTCGAGTTAGAACTGCCCAAAAATAGAAAAAAAATCACGAACTTGATCCGCCGGTGGTCAAATTTAGTGTGGGTCTCTCTGAGCACTCTTTTTATGCTTATGAACCTTATTAAAGGAAAAAATCCATACCCATTCCACTTCTGAACGAGGGAATTGCAAATATCCTTGTGAAGTCAGAACTGCCCAAATGTCCGTTCTGGGGCTGTGGCCGCGGGTAGCAGTTGTTTACTTCAGATCTGATAGTCTGATGTCGTTGAAGCCATGGGTTTCAACTGGTAACTAGTCTATGTTCCAGCCTCAGCCCAAATACATGTAGGTGGAACACAGGTACAAATATCGCCTCTGGCGGATTTCGCGGGTTCACCATAGGTGGTGGTAGCTCAGTGAGGGGCTCCATACCTTGATCGTGGGAATGGAACATCAATGACAAGTTACAAAAGCTTACATACAACATCTGTCCTTTCCATTCCACAACTCACCTCCCCGTCAACTCCTGCCCGACTCCAATAGAATTTATCAGTATGTTCTGGCCCATCCCTCCTGCGCATTGAAGTGAACCAAAAACACGCCGTACCAGCATGTGCACCCCACCTTCGACTGAGTTGGTTCCACGCACAGTGCGGTAGAGATTGAGACCATCATGGTCAGTCCCAAGGAGATAGTAGAGTGCAATGTTGGGAGGATCAGACAAAAATCCGAGCTGCACTGTTTTGAGAAGAGTGTTTGCTTGTTTGCGTGCCAGCGGTGTACCATGCCCGGCCTTGCGATCCACAGAATCCTGCAGATCTTCGAAGCCGTGGAAGAGAATCTGAAGAGAGTTGGCCAGGTGTTTGGCATCGGGAATGTAGCGCCGAATTCGACGGTGCAGCGCAGCCTTTTTAGCCCGTACTGCATAGTCCCAGCTGATTCCCTTCTTCTTCAACACATCACGGACCTTGTTCTCGTCGTCCTGATCCCGAATAAAAATGGTTTCGCTGAACTGATGGGCAAACTCTTTGAAGGGAGAGTGCCTCTTTGAAAGGAGACGAAGAAGACGATCCATGAAGTGGTAAGCGTCATCGAGAACCCGCGTTACAAGGGGATCCAAAGAATCTGCAGCCTGGCAGATGATATCCTGAGCATGTCGAATTGCATTGATTACTGTTGCCTCGCAGTCGTCCTCTGTTGGCTCAGGTTCATCATCCTAGGTCATTGTCAGTACCAAAATGAAAAGAGAGATGCCAAAAAAAAGAAATGGCACACACATCTAGATCCAGGTCAGAATGAATCTCGGGGTCCTCTGGTTGCTCATCAGAGACTTGTGTCGCGGTAGTAGGCATCACCTGAGGTAGTTCGGGGTAAGAGAGCGGGATATTGACAGGTGCGGGAACACCCAAAGATAAATCTTCAGAGACGGGCAAGGGAGCATCAGCTGCACGTGTTTGAAGAGTACGCTTCTGAACCACAGCATGTCCACCATGATCCAGGAGCCATTGAAGTGTTTGCTTGTGCTTTGAGACCAGGAAACCAGGGATGAAGAGATTGGTGAGCCGGATAACTGTGTATGCGGGGGTTATCTTGATGCTTCCTGCGACTCCCGGTACAGACCATGGTGCATCGGAAGGGACCAACTCGCCCCACGCCAGGACCTGCTGGCCGATGACAAGGGAAACAAGTTGTCCAGGCTGAATCTGCTCATCCTGCAGGGGCAGACCCACACTTCCCTGGCGCATGAGCTCGGCGTTGAGCATCCAGATACAATCAACCTCGGAGTTCAACTCATTGATTATGTTGCTCGAGATGTCTCCTTCCCAAGAACAATCACTGTTGGGATCGGAGATGGCATGCTTGAGCACAGCTCCGGCAAGACTGCGTAGAGAACAAGATGGATCTTTCACTGCACCCTTCAACCTAGCCATCTGACCAATGTCAACAAGGCTGCGATCAGTAAAAGAGAGGTTCCAAAGTTTGGAAAAATGTTTCGCAGCGAGTCGAATTCGGTGCCCAACTTTGATGATTTTTGGGTTGGTCAAGACGGACTTGAGGCAAGGTGGAACATGTGAGGGTGCTGAAATGAATGCAACCTGTATCAATTTTAAAAAGGATTAGATTGGTATTGAACAACAGAAAATACCACACCTGAAAAATGTAAATATTCTGAGATGTTCGTATCTGGAGGAGTTGAATCTTCTGATTGGAATATTTGACCCCGATGGCAATGAGCAGAGGCTCAGAAGTGGGGATTAGCCCGAGAAGGTCATTACAGATGGTGTCAATCTGATTTGATGAGCTGAAGAATGAGCATGCTAGTGACGAGGCTTTGAAGATGGGGAGGTCACGGAAAGGGTCAAGAACAATATGCTGGACATTATTTGCCAGGGCTGGAGTTGTCTTCTCATGCCAATTTCGCTCCGCTGCAAGTCCAAAGCATAAGAAAGAAGCCACAGATAAAATTGATGATCCCAAACCTCGAGGATTATCAGTGAACAGCAGTTGCGTTGGGCCATGACCATGTCTCGGCAGCTCAATTTGCATGTGTTTATAGAGTCCGGTGAGTGGCGGGAAACTTTGAGTGAGTGTGAGCCCGTAAGCCCGAACTTCCTCATTTTGATTCACAACCGAGTACATGGCTTCATGAATCGGTTCACCGCCAGGAAGCCGTCCTTGGTGATCAATAGTCTGCAGAATGTTGAACAAAGCAGCTTTGGATGGCAGGAACAGGGGAAGAAAAACCTTGTACGTGTGGTCACCCTTCAATACTGTTCCAGAGAGCGATGACATTATCCGGTCAATGTAGATGCGGTGTGCAGAAAACCAAGCAATGAACATGCTCTTCAGATACTTCACTGAGGGTGAATATCCAGCAAACTTCATCGCATCATTGAATTGCGAGAACGAAGGGACTTGTTTTGAGCCCCGGAATCCATAATGAAGGGCCGCATGTAAGTACATAGCTTCAAGTCGGCTGTGTCGAAGCTGCTTGAGCTCATGCACCCCGACGGCGAAGTGGACCTCTCTATTGCACGACCATCCCCTTTTGGTCACCATCCGGCCAAACCTCTCTTCTACACCGGACCCGAACCCGGAAAACCCGGACCCAAACCCGCGGGTCTACGGGTTGTCCACGGGTCGTCGGAATTGATCGGATCATGCCTGCCGAAGCTTGCCGGCACAGTTTAACACCTTCAAAACTGAAATATGCTCACTAATTGAGGTTTTTAAATGCATCGGGTGCTTAACAAAACTTTGGAGTACCTCTCATAGCTGTGAGCCATGTCAAACTGCCTTGAAATGACCTAAATTGCACAATAAATTCAGACCCGTGGTGTACCCGAAGGGTTTCGGGTCTACTAAAATTGGAACCCGTACCCGTACCCGGGCCGACCCGACCCGGAAACCCGGCGGGTTGACCCGTACCCGTGCTCAACACTAGCCATCAAATGTCTTGAAGGCCTCGAGACGACTGTTGGGGACATCTGGAAGTTCTACGTTGCAATCACAGCTGTCCTTCACGACTTTTTCAAAGAGAATACCCTCTCTGTCCCTTTGGATGTCCAACAGGAGGTTTGCGGGATTGTCAACAGACGATACAATGAAATGATACATGGCCCGAGCGGTGATCTTTTCCTTTCAAGATTTTTCCTCGACCCGGGCAAGTTTATTTTACTGCTCAACTACCTCTGCTAAATCGTTGGTCTAGAGCATGTCAAAAGCCCCATCCTTTTCAAGACAACTGCCAACCAACTCGACAACAGTGCAGCCGTATTTTGGCTTCCGCCCGCTCCCAGTCTCGGCATCACCGACCAAGATCTTCGGGACTCAATGCTGAGCTATTCCAAAGTAGGAACCTTCCTGTTCCAAGTTCTCGCCAAAGAGCTCCAGGCCGGTCGCCAGGCACCTGCATTCGCTCGTTACTCAAAAGCAGCTGACATCATGTCCGCATTCAAAACTCAGTTCGAGGCGTATACGCGCCAGTATCCGCCCTTTAGCAGGCGCTCAAACACTTGGTCAAAGGCAATGCATTATTGGAAGTCCTTGGAAGAGCACGCAGAGGCATCTATCATCGCGGTGCCTATATATGTTTATTTCATCCGCACTTCACTTATTCCTATTCGCAGTTTGTGGCCATAAATATATTTTCAATACTCGGGAATTCGATGCCCGAAGAGCGTACCGTCTCGCGCTTCACCCGCACCGATACAAGGGATCGCGCAAATCAAGATGCCCGTACGATTGTAGCTCAAGCGAAAATCTACCAACACCTTCAACGAGAGTATCGCGCGGCCGACAAAGCAGCGGGCAAAGCGGTAGGTTTTGCAGTTTTCTCGTGGTTCAGGATACTCATATAAATGTAGGCGAAGCCGTTGAAGGCGCCTTCCCTCAGTTGGTGTTCTGTCAAACATCTAATGCACGACACGATGGCACCCACATCCATCATTGATCTCACGACAGACGATACACCCGGTGGCAATGCTCCACCGCAAACTGCAATAACAATTGAATGCAAGGCCGGGTTGGAGGCACTTAATGCCGTGGAGGACGGCCAGGATGAAGATCAGTCCCCCCATCCACCCGCCCAGAAGGAACTCGAGGTACACCGTGATGGGGTCGACATCCGCTTGCCATTCTTCGAGGATTTACTCGCCGATACACCGGTTCAAGGCGCCACTGCGATCCGGAGTCTCGCGGACTGGTCGAGCGATGGCATAGCTCAAGATAAGAGTGGTGGAACTTCTGCGGGGAAGGCGTGGGACGTGGAGGCGGAAAAAATCGTATTTTAGGCATTTTTTAGTGGGCGGTTTATTAACACGTTTATAAACGGCCTGTTTATAAACAAAAATTTAAAAACCGGTTTATAAAGCCTCGGGAATTATATACAAGACCCTATGCTCGAGAACTCTGGAGAGTTGGTGAGAGCAGCACTGGATTTTTGACTCCGAGGAAACAACATAGATAGCAAGACGAGGAGGAACCGTCAAACTCTAATCGGCATTTTCTCAGTTTCCGTGAATATGTGCAGTGGTTATGAACTCGGGTTAGTCTTTATATGGCTGTTCTCACTGGGAGTTGTGTATTCCACATTTGGCTTGCACACCACTTAACTGCAACAACAATTGTTGTTGGATTGTACTCACTGATGCCCAACATAAGGACAAGACACAAGGACATCAGCAAAAGGAAGAGTGCTCAATCCACTGAGTGCCCAAGGCCGAGATTCAATTTATTGGGTGCCGGAAAAACCCGGAGGTGGACACATTTCGTCGTGCCAAGAGAATCCCCGCCAGGTAAATATTTGGCACGGTGCCATGCCGTTGATTCTCGCGTATGCAAGCGAGACTAGCTGATTGTGCATGTCGGATTTTCTGAAGTTGTGTCGGGTTTGCTGGGATGCGCGTCCCATTTGGCCAGATGTGTCGGATTTGCTGATCTACGTGTGGGGATTCTTAGATGTGTCGGATTTTCTGACGTTTGACACGCCGTGTCGCGGTGTCGGGTTTGGTATATACTCGTCTTGATTCCGCATGTTTCACGGATGCGCTTTTGCGTTGCTCGAAGCGCTTTGAAAGAAGGTACGTCCCGAGCGCCACACTCACGCAATATCCACAAAACCATCTTTATCTGACTTGAAGACAGGCGAAGACGAGGGAGATTATCTAGTATGTCCATAAAGCACATCTCCGGGTGTTGATTGAGCACTCGCATATTGACGATAGAAAGACTTGATCACCGTTTTATTTGCATACGGTGCATATTCATGTTCGGGGGAAACTGCCCCGAACAGTCTCGCAATTTCCTCGTCATCCTCGGGGCCATCGAGATCTGAATATAATGATTAATAAATACTTGTCGGCGACGAGTGGGATTGTATACCATCGATATCGTTCAGCTCGTCCAGAAATCGAGGTACTGTATCGTCCTCCTCAGCTGGCCCAAGCTCAGGTTCAAGAGCCATTTGGTGAATTAATTCAATTTCTCGTTCTAGAAGATCCTCGTTTGAAATGTAAGGCTCTTGTGGTCCAGACGGTGTCTCGTAGTCCGGCATGTATGTGTCAAAATCATCCAGGGAGACACCATTTACGTCTTCTCCTATAAAGACTGCAGGAAACCGTGGAACGGCAATGGCAGGCAAGAGAGGAGGATTCCTGAGCGGCACAGGCTGAGATGTATACAGATCACTTCGTAATCCTGGTTATGACCACGCTGCTCTTGTGCTCCAGCTCGAGGTTGACTCCAGCCTGCTCTCAACCACTGCATTCAAACGGCCCAGGAAGCGTAAACGAGAAGAGACCAGCCTCGCCAAGGATACCGAGCTGGATAAACTTCTCATTCAAACACTCAACGTGGGAAAGGATGAAATGGGCAAAAAACTTTGGCTTTACGGTCCAGTTCATATCGATACTCCACCGGTAAAGATTGTCATCTACGGAGCATGCAAAAATGCGGGAAAACATACTGCAACTGAGGGCGCAGGAGTATATTTTGGGTTCAACTCGCCGAAAAATTGCTCTCTTAGGGTTTGGGGTAATCAATCCAACGCGCGTTGTCGCAGTACGGAGTTCGGGGCTGGTAGACAGAATATTGGGTCGGTCGTCCGGGATACGGGGTGTACAGGTGAAGCTGAATGTGGGTGAACGGGTCCCTAAATGACGTATAAGCGTAGAATAGAAATCGGGTGAGAATGGGGGAAAGTGTCGTGTGGGCGTGGGGTGCAAGTGAAGCTCAAGAAGGCTCGGCGGAGGGAGGAATGTGGGGCTCGGGTGTATCGGGTTCACTGGTGGCGTGCTCACGGTGGAGCGCTCTCTTCACTGGCCACGGCGATGGTGGTGATTCGGGTGTAAGGAGGATATATTTGGCCATGTGTACGTACAAAACAAATACGCGGTCCGAGGACCGATGTATCGTAAGGTACCAACGGAGATGCGGAAAGGGGGGATAGTGACGAGCGGTCCATCCTCCCCTTCCACAGAGAGGGTGCAGTAAAGCAAGGACAACACAATTGACCCAGAAAGAAGGTCCGATAGAAGGACCTTCCCTCGCGGTGGGCTCCACTGTCGCAGTAGCGAGTTCCCGTCAGGTAGACGGAATGATGGGTCGGTCGTCCGGAATATGGGGTGTAAGTGTGAAGCAGAAAAATGGTAATAAGTCCCGGAAATGTCGTAGACGCGTAGAATAGGAATCAGCTCGATGCGGGGGAAGGTGCCGTGTGGGCGTGTAGTACGGGTGCAGCGCGTAGAGGCTCAGGAGATATGAGAGAGCTCAGGTAAAATCCGTTCACTGGCGACGAAGCCTCGGTGGGCTGCTCAAGTCACTGGTCGCGTCGATGGTGGTGGCTCGGGATCAAGAGGGTGATATTTGGCAATGTGTACGTACAAAACAAATAACGTTCCGAAGACCGATGTACCGTACAGTACGTACAGCGATGTGGAAAGGGGGGAGAGCCGTCCTCTCAGAATCCATTGGAGTACCGTTTGAACCAAGCAAGCTTTGACACTGCAGATGGACTCCGAGAACATTGTCATCACTATTTGGTGGCAGTCCCCTGCTCAAGCGCAACTTACAGGCCGTTACACAGATATCCTCATTAACGATAACTCCTACAATCGCAATGACAAGCAGTATCCATTCTCGATAGGGATCATCATCGACTCGCATGGACGCTCTCACAATGGCTGGTATGCTTTCCAGAAAAAAGAAGATACAGAGACACATGCATGGATATTTCGTTGTCACCTTAAAGCTTCAGGTGATGTGCACCCTGAAGTTCTCATCTCCGACCGGTCTCCAGCTCTGATCGCAGCCGCCTCTCTTGTCCTGGTCTTTACTTTCCATCTATACTGTCTGTCTCATCTCCTTGAGAATGTCGACAAGAACCTGTCGCGAAGCCTAGCTGGTGACTGGCAGAACTTCCTGCAGGATTTCTGGGCATGTTATCGGGCAGTTTCACCTGAGGACTTCGAGACGAAGTGGCGGGCCCTTGTCAGAAGATATCCAACTGCGAGGATCTACCTGCATGATCTTTACCAAGTTCGTGATCGTTGGGCATGGGCATGGATCAGTGTCGTGTTTACGGCAGGAATTCGAACAAATGGCCGTGTCGAGGTGGAGAATTGCATCACGAAAGCCATCAGTGGACCAAAGAAGACACTTTTCCAGGTTTTTAATGCACTGAATGATCGAACACTAGAGCAGCAGAGGGATGAGAACATTCGCGTCCGAGAAGTAATAATTTATCTTCCAGCTTAAATTTCTTTTTGCTGATGGGTTTTTCAGTCCTCCAGGAAGCAACATCCTGGCCAACTCGAGTTATTGTTCAAGACCATTCTGGACCTGTTGCGGCAGTATGTAGGGCCATTTGCTCTGGCCTCTCCATTCTTATCAAGTTGGATCTGCAGTCTCGGTTACAGCCAGGAGATTGTATTCTTCCGCCTCATCAATAATGGTGCGGGTTGCAAGACGATACCAAGCACCCAGATCAAAGTCCGGGTCCCGGAGCCGAGATTTTGCCAGTGAGGCTTCGAAGTCTAGTTCATTGTCATGAATTATCAGCATGTAATCTGAATCGTCTCTGATCTCGAATCTGTCGATTTCCGACTCCTCCTCGAATATTCAAGAACCCTTGCATCCCTTATGTGGTGCCGAATCCGCAATTTTGCAGTCCCCGACACTGACCTGGCGATTCCGGAGTATATACCAAACCCGACACCGCGACACAGCGTGTCAAACGTCAGAAAATCCGACACATCTAAGAATCCCCACACGTAGATCAGCAAATCCGACACATCTGGCCAAATGGGACGTGCATCCCAGCAAACCTGACACAACTTCAGAAAATCCGACACGCACAATCAGCTAGTCTCGCTTGCATACGCGAGAATCAACGGCATGGCACTGTGCCAAATATTTACCTCCCTCTCTCTTCCGCACCACCACTATCCCGCAATCGCCCCCGCTTCCCCCCGCTCAAATATGCTCACGAGACGATCCCCCGACGGAAGAAAACCCGCTGGAAAGCGACCGTACGGCGTTGTGGCAACCCCAGTCCGTAGTGCCTTCCCTGCTGCAGGTGAAAACTGGTCTACTAGGGCAAGGGTCCCCGAGGTGCGCAGTACCGCCCCTCATCCGATGAACTCGCTGACCCTGGCCCAGCGCAGGCGCTTGAACCGGGTGCAGGAATGGGAGAAAACCTATCCCTGGTGAGTAATTTCACCGCCTGCAGGAATTGGTTCATCTTCGCCCCAGCGCTACTTCCTGACCCCCCATCGAAAACCCCGCCCAAGATGCTGTCAGAGGATGCGAGGATGACGGGTTCAGGGTCAGACCAGAGCTTCAAGGGGGCTGAGGTCGAGGAGCGGGTCGTCTTCGTGTTTTCAAATGTCCTTCAGTGCGGTGTGTTCATTTCCGCCTTTTTTCCCCGCCCCTTCTAACGAATTGTAGCGGTCCCAAGCACATCACTAATTGTGGTGGAGCACTTAGTATGGTGGCGGACGGAACTTCGTGACAAGTTTCAGTCCCGATTTGGTAAATGTAACTACTCCTTGAGGTTTCAACCCAGTATTCCGCAAACGTGGAATTAGGGCCGCAATAGACCCCCCTATCATCCTGTCGGAGTAGAACTTGAGAAAGTACATTTCATGTTTTTCTCGGGGTGATTTCGCGTTTTTGATTGCGGATCACCGGTCCGGTGGCTGTGCTGCACTACGCGCCGCCTCGGCGCGACGGGACCAGTGGCCGAGTTTGCAGTGAAGAAAGGCCCCGTGAAGCTCCAGCCAAGGGTTGTCCGGAAAATAAGCTGTTTGAGAGCGAAATTTGGGGATTTCCTTGTCCGGATATAAGCTTTTCGAGGCCAAAATCCGCGAACCCTTGTCCGGAATTAAGCTTTTTGAGGCGACTTTTTGAGATTTTGGATGGCGGAAGGCTCCGGGAGGTGCCGAAAATTTGGTACAATTGTGTGGATGTAAGCATCGGCATCTCGGCACTCCAAGACCCTTGTCCGATATAAGCTTTTCAGGCCAGAAACTGCGCAAAACATAAGCTTTTTGAGGCCAAAATTGAAAGTTTTACCCGGACAACCCTTGGCTGGAGCTTCACGGGGCCTGTGAAGAAGTACCGCTCGCACCGTGGGGTTCAGCGGCGCGAATTGGATGTGGTGATTGCAGAGTGGAAGAAAAAGTCGAAGTTAAATGTCGTCCTGACATCGGAAAGAGGTGCGTCAGACAAAAACAGTCAAATCTTCAGATGTCCCACTGACAAGTGGACATTGGTGGGACATCGAGATGATATTGTATGAACACACTTCGAAATAGTTTTTAAATTTCTTTACAACTTTATAAATGCTTTTCAAAAATGAAACAAAAACATATTCATTCACAACTATGTACATGGTGGACGTCACAAGCGACGAAACTACGATAAGAAAGTAGAAGAAAATAGAAAGGAAAAAACCGCAGCGTGTTCAGATTGTATTGCCGCATCCAACTTGAGCCTTGGGGGAAAGAACACCAGGAAATACCCAAGAGAGCAGAGGGTCAAGGAGCTTGAGTCTTGGAGCTTGGCCATGGCAGCTTGAGTCTTGACGGCTTGAGTGACTAGAGTCTTGACGACTTGACACCAGATCCCGATGGACTTGAGATAGACTTGGAGTGGACTGGTGGCTTAGAGTGGGCCAGCCACGGCACGGGAAAGAGAGGCTCTTGAAGGGGATGGTCTTGAAGAAGTGTCTTTGGAGAGGGTGACATGGTGGCGGGAGGAAAAAAGTGAATGACAGCGAATGACACGATCAACCAAAAGATGGGATCAGCGTCTGATCCGACGGTGGGCACCGACCCTCAATTGATGGCTCCCCATGCTTGCGCGAGAATTTGGCAACTTGGGGGAGATGGACGGAGCATCTGGAGCTGAGTAGCTTGAACATGCATGCTCAATGAATCTATCCGCAGGATGGAAAATATGCGGGTTAAAACCCGGCCTTTGTTTGATGTGCGCGCAAATGTTTTCAGCATCATGCATGTCAACCAGACATCACGGACTGGTCGGACTAATGTCTGTCCGACATATCTCACCGAAA
Source organism: Mycena sp. CBHHK59/15 (assembly GCA_029204085.1). NCBI lineage: Eukaryota > Fungi > Basidiomycota > Agaricomycetes > Agaricales > Mycenaceae > Mycena > Mycena sp. CBHHK59/15. The sequence goes on along the minus strand of JARGXW010000442.1, from coordinate 41,351 downwards.
TGTCTGCACAATGTTTACTGGACGCCATGGAGATATTACGAGAATTCTCGATTAAACATCAAAAACCAACGTCGGCCAAATAAAATTCTCGATTGGTGGTGTACATTACGTGTTTGTGTTTGCGGCGAGTGGATTTCTTCTAAAAACGATGGATGAGAAGAGTCGAGGATTGAATAACTGCAATAATGACGCGCCTATTTCTTGCGCCGCACCCATTTGCTTGGATGAAGAGGCGTTATGCGAACGAACCGAACCCGAACCTAAAGAAGAAGCTTAGGCAAAACGGTAAGGGAGAATAACAATCAGTATAGAGACTCGGACACTGTGGGAGCTTACGATAGGACTGGAGTGCTGGTAAGATGTAATGTAAGCAGGAAAGTTTGAACGAGGCGGCTATGACACACCTTGGGAAGAAGCGTGGCGCCCCGACAGGTCTTGGTGGGAATCTGGTACATATCATTCAGGATAAGAGACCGCGGAATTTGAAAGGAAGTCCACTGGCCGGCGGCGTCAGGGCCTGCATCATCACTAGGCACTGTCGAACACTGTGCCAAGTCAAATAATGATATCAGGTCGTACAGAGGTCATGACTCACGGGTTCCACATGACCATATTTGGTCGTAATATGGGCCGGTGAAAACTGGTTTAAGAAAAAGGACGGGTCGGCGTCAAGAGAGGCTGGGCGTTTTCTAGCATCACGGTCAATGAGAGAGACATTATGGCTTACTTGTTGTGGATGCCCCCGCTAAGCACGCGTCGATAAACTCGAAACGTACACAAAGATTTTAGTACGTACCCGGAGCCGCAAAGCACAAGTCAAACTGATCCAAGGCGTCACGAGAAGGTGCGACGTCGTGGCCTACGTAACAAAATAAATGGACAAATTACGTGAAATACTGATGTGTCACGCACCTGCGTAAATTTCTGGTGAGGTGTTGACGTCTGAAACCGCATGTTGAGAATGACAGTCGCAGAAGGAGGAGTGCGTACTTGGAGCCGGAAAGGGAAAGCCGAGCACGGCAGCTAGGGCAAATTCCGGGCAGTCAGCTCCCCAGATGGACTATGTATGAATGGTGACGCACCAGCACGCCCTACCACTTCCACTGGGTATAACTGATGGGTCACCGGGGCATCGAGCCGGGATGCCGGGGGTTCACCGGACGCGTTATTAATGGGCCGCTCAAACGGTGGTGGGAGCACATGGTCCCGGGCCGAAAGGGAAGCCGGGGACTGCCGTTCGGTCGTTGTCGACGGACGGGTTGGCGCTGCAGGTGCTGTCGGCGACCCATGTCAATAAGTGGAATCACCACGCACCTGGGGCTGAGATTCTGTCGGCCTCTGAAACCACCTGATTCAGAATCACCTCTGGGAGGAGACGATATGGCTCACGAAGAGTGGTCAACTGTGTCATGGAAAGGTGGTGGTGGTGAGTGGTGGGGAGGGAATGGAGAAGATCAGAGATCCGTCGTCGTTTATAAGTCGTGACTCACGAGTTGCACATACCCGCCCGTGGCGTTCCCCGCTGGGGCCTCAACATCCGAAATGTGAGGCTGTCGTTTCACAGGAAACGTCGCCATGTGACCATTGCCACTGGTCTGGCCAATGGGTGCCGATGCAAACGTAATGACGTTCCCATCGATGCGATGGATCTCCCGCTCAGAGCCCGCGCCGTCACCAGCAAGGTCTCCAGATGGGTCGAGGTGACCTGAGGCGAGCGAGACGCGCGAGCCAGATGCGGAGCCGTACGGACGGTACTTTACACCACGATGGACAACTGGGAGAAAGTAAGTATGTAATGTAACGTGCAACCGTCCGCCAGATCTAGAGAGACCTACCAGGAAGGCCGTCCGGCTATCAAAAAAGAAGCCACAACGGATTCCCACAGGTTTGCCACAGGACCCCTGACAATCCCTTTGGACCCTAGGGCCCGCAAGACTTTTGCTGGGACAAATAAAATGGCTTCACCGAGCTGTTCAAACACGCGAACGGCGCGACCAGAGCGTTGAGCTAATGCACAGAACGATGGTGGAAGTTTCCACAGAACAACCCGGAAAATATTCCGCATGTCGCAGCCCTGGAATCGAGCTCAGCATTGTTCGAAGATATTCTTGAATACTTACCATTCCGACGGCATCCGTGCAACATAGAATACGAACTTCTCCATTTCGGAGCTTGCGCTCGAGCTCCCGTTTACGTGCCGTGCCTATCTTGGCATGATAAAATGCAATCGCTGACGTGTCGATCCCGACGTCGTGGGCCCACGATTGTAATTGATCGCATGCGTCTTCAGTCTCGATTCGGGTGTTGAAATAGACGAGGGAAATTGGAATGTCCGCGGGAACAGTTGCGTCCTCACGAATGAGGAAGCGAAGGTCAGCCTTGGTATCATCCGGATGCACGATCTTTCTGACGGAAAGAGCAATGTTTGGACGGGCATTGGACATGGATATGATAACGGCGTCTTGGCCAATCTTGAGCTTGGCGCAGACGTCGTCGAGAACATGTGTGGGTAGTGTTGCAGAAGCAATTGCAAAGGTGACACTTGCAGGAACACGTCCGCGAAGCACACCAAGTTCCGCGTACTCGGACCGAAAGCTCCCGCCCCAGAGACTTACGAAGTGGGCCTCGTCAATGAAGACGAGACGTAGATGCTGCTGGAAGCGAGGCTGGGATAGAACCTTCTTGCTGAACTCGAGGGACCCCGCGATTTCCGGGGAAACAAAAATTCGCTGTGCAGACCCCTCCGCGGCTCTCTGGACACACATTAACGAATGAATTGCGAGGACGACGGGAACGTACGTTGTATAGAGCATCCTTACCCTCAGACGAAAGCGTCTCCTTGCATATAGCAATGGACGACAGTGGGGAAGCGGCTGCCTAAGTCATTAAAGCATTTTAGCACAAGCTGTACTCGACCGGACAATTACAACTTACCTGCTCGAGAATCAGCACGCTTAGAGGGCTGACAACGAGGACAATGTCTTCCTGGTTGTGTAGGACAGGCAGGTCAAAGCACAGCGACTTGCCGCTGCCTGTACCGATGTCCAAGACCACGTCGCAGCCTTGCATGACGTTGGAGAAGAACTGCTTCTGGAACTCATGCGGAGTCTTGCCCAGCCGGAACCTGGAACTTGCGACCATTGCAGCGATATCTACCTCCTCTGGCTTGTATATCTTGACCTTCGAAGGCAGCGGTTTGGGCACCGCAGGCTTGGATGCGGCGACCATCGTGTGGACCTAGAGCCACCAGTGACGTGTCTTTACGTGGTTTTAACGTCTATAGCTTGTGGTCAGGGCTTTTAAAAGGATTTGTACGCTTCAAAATGTTGCCAGAGAGTGCGAGAGCGAAGATGGAGAAGTTGAGTGGGCGAAAAGACGAAATCTTTCTAAGTCATTTTGATTCATCACGTGGTATTTCTGATGGCCCTTTCCAGGACTAAGTTCTCCATGAGATGAAAAGTGAGATAATTGAGTACAATTTCAGTTGAATATCATCGAGGACATCAAACCAGATGCAGCAAGATTCGGCAGCGGCAGTTCTGCCTTTGCTGCAGGTCGCACGTTTTGTCAGAACGGCCACTATGGCAGCAACGAAAGTAAAGAAAGCAGCGCTGAATGTCAACTGCATGTTGCGATGCGAGATACCCCGAGCGTTGAGTGGAAATTTCGATCCCTTATATACCCAAAGGACCCAGTCCATTGGCCCCCATGTAAGGACTTACTCCGGTTCATAGAGGCGGCTGCGAGAGATGAGGTGCGTGTAGTCTGTGCCTGAAGCTGAATTTGACAGTTTCTTGTTATTCTGTACTCAGGAAATGATAAGAGATCCAAATGTAAGGAGTATGTACGGATATATCGCCAGTGCCGGTTCCGAGTGAAATGGGAGCGATGATCATACCTAAACACGCACGAATCATTACCCATTTCAGAGTCATAAAGGTAGGCAGGCGCGTCTCGACTTCGAGCCAGGTGTGGGATAAAGAACACGATACGACGCTGCCGATGAAATATGAGCAAAAAATCACAGGTAGCAATCCACGAAATTGGATCAACAAATAGTCTTCAAGCTTCAATTTTCACCGCCCTGTTGGAGAGCCAGAACAAACAACTGAAGGCGCTTCGACTGTGGTGGTTGGTCTAGACAGGAGATCTTGATTAACCGTTCTTTAAGATTTTGCTCGTTCGGCGGTGCCCATCAATTTGCACGTGTTGGTTGCTTTCTCCATAAGGCCTAACTGCTGTTCGCTCTCTCTCCTGCCGTCTGCTTGTGCAATCCACCAATTCCTGTGCTTTCCCAGCCTAAACTAGTATATCCTCGGTGCTGCGTCCAGTCTCAGTTCTGCACATCTTTCTGGTCTGTGCGCGGTGGATTCTTTTCCCTTTTCTCTGTGACACCCGACTACACAATGGCCCCATGGTCTGCTGAGGACCGCTTTTGATTTTTTTTCTGTCTCTGCGGTGCCCAAAATTGTCTTCCTCGTGTCCCGAGCAAGCCCCATCTTACCTCTTCCTCTCCTCTCGTCCTGCGGGCTTTACCTTCCTGCCTCATTTGCATACACAGGCTATTCTCATCCGTGCTCAGCTGACAGACTCACAACAGATTTCTTTCTTCGCCGCGGTCACTTTTCCCACTGTGCCGCAAGGCTGTTCAATTTCTCTCACTGCGGCCGCATCGCCGTGAGGTGGATAAAAGACCACTTACTGTTCCTCTCCCAGTTTCTATCCACCCCCCATTTTGCGTCCCTGCCCTCTTTCGCAGTCGCATCCCCTCATCCCATCCACAGCCGTGCTAGTCAACATGTCTGACCCCTTGGACAAGGCCGCGGCAGCGGAGAAGCGTGCAAAAACAAAAGCCCGCCGAGACAAAGAAAAAGCGCAGGAGGACCAGAGACTCATTGCGGCTGGAGGTGCGCCCAGTAATCCAGTCGTCGATGGGCACTACTGACTAGGATTCCCTTCAATCCAGCCGGTACGCGTCGGGCCAAGGATACTGCTCTGGAGAAAGCAAGCAAGTCCATTCCTTTACAGTCAGTGATACTGTCTCTGATTCTTCCTGCACAGTACGGAAAGACGACGCCCCAGGAGGTCGGAAAGACGACGCCAAAGGAGGTACTATTAGGAAGCGGGGCTCGTCGACAGTACAGGAACCACCCAAGAGGAAAAAATCTCGGCCCGCAGATGGTAAGCAATGCGGAGTCCGGTACCAGTGTCTTGACCGCTGATATGTGGTCCTAGCATCTGACGAGGAGCCCAAGGACCAGCCGCCTGCAGAACCTGCCCGGAGAGCGACAAGATCGAGTCGAGGTAAGTTTCATGTCACGCTGCGGGTGACGACCATGAACATGACTAACCTTTTGATCTTCCCATGCAGACCACCCTGCGCCAGCCATCGGGGACTCGGATGAAGACAAGGCCGGTAAGTTCGACTCGTGTCTTTCGATTCAACCACTTATGATTCGTGGTTAGCCGAGAGCAAGAAGGCCACGGGCGCTGCAAAGCCCAAGAAGCCCAGCACACAGAAGGCCGCCCCTGTGAAGAAAACTAAGGGGGTATCACAGCGTATGGGTTCCAACAGAGGTCAAAAATAAAACCTCGAAAAAAATCAAATAAATTCCCAATAAATTCCTAATATTTCTGGCCTACTTGAGAGCAAAGGAATCAGTAATAGAGGATGAAACGAGCTGTTGAGAGCGTTCCAGCTGAGTTTCATGTCCAAATGTTGACAAACCAAGCTCGAGTTTGCGAGCAAAAGGTCTATCCACATCTGCGAGGTACTTGCACAACGTCGAGACAGCAATCCAAAGCTCAAGCATATCCTCCACCTCCGGATGTTCCACCTGCTTCACGCGCTTTGCATTTCCGGGTTTCCCCTGCTGCTGTGTCTCGACCCATTGGTCCCGCCACTGTTTCTCTTCCTTCAGCCAAGACGAAATGAGGGGTTGTTTGATACAGAGGTTGGGATAAATGGGGGCAAAGTGTTGGGCAGTCTTGACCTGACTCGGCTTCATTTGTGTGTGATACCAATCCAGAATCTCAATTCTCTGTGCAAGCGTCGCATTTTCTTTTTTGGTAAAGACGGCTGGGGTAGTGGCCTTCTTCCCAGTCCTATTAAACTCTTTCCGCTCCCCTGGTTCTGGTTTTAAAAATCAATTCCGGGGCAAAGACGCACCAAAAAGAGACGCACTTTTCCGCTTGCCTGATGCCTTCGTCACAATATCCCCTCCTATCCCTTCAGCCAGGCCCTTCAGCTTCTCAACCAATCCAACCTCCTTCGAATCAAGACGTGAGAGACCGCGCTCATGATCCGAGGCTCTCTCAAGCTTGTCGATCATTGCATCTTCTTCTACCTGATTCGCACCGTCATCCAGCCACGCTGCATCAGCATCCGAGATCCTCTCTTCCTTCTTCAGTTGCTACATAAGGGCATCTTTACGTTTTTTAATGCTTTGAGTAAGGACAGCAAGGCCCTTCTTGAGGATCGCGAGTGACGGGTGAGGCGGCATGATGCTTTGCGTCCAAAATCACCCAAAGCAAACTTGGGGGTAGAGGGCCGTGGCTGCGCCCGGCAGGATCTCGTACTTATCTTTTTCCCATCATGCCGATTATGCCGCTTAGTAAGCTGGTCATCCCAAATCTATGGTGCGCATCACCTAGCTGCCGCCACCAAAATTTAGTGGCCAAATTGGCCGGAGAAAAAAATTTCAATTAAGTGTACCTCTGAGTGGATTCCGGAGCCTACTTTGTGCATTATATTCACCCTCGGCGGTCCCGTGAAGGAGTGCAAGAAAGGGCTGCACACCGCGGCCCGTGATTGCTGTGCAACGCGGCTGTTGGAATTGCAGCCTGACTTCCTCGAGCAACGGTCAATGGTGGCAGAAAAAATCGAAGCAGCAGGTCATCTATTTATCTTCTGCCCCAAATATCACTGCGAGTTGAACTTTATCGAGTTCTTCTGGGGCGCCGTCAAGAAATACCTCTGTGACCACTGTGACTACAGTTACGAGGGGTTGAAAACAAACATGCCGGCTGCACTTGCCTCTGTTCAACTCTCCGTGATTCGCAAATGGGAGCATTGCATGATTCGTTGGATGGAAGCTTATCACAATAACTTGGGGCCGAAAGAGGCTCAACGGGTGGTTCGTGCCTTCAGTTCGACTAAATACACCTCCCACCGTCGTGTTTTCGAGCGCGCTGCACGGCAGTTCGACCAGTAGAACTCTCCTGTAATTTAGCGTAATTTTAAGCCTACTTACGACTCTGACGACCGATTTTTGAATATATTCGAGAATGTGGCCAAATTGGGTCTGGAAGAAATTTCGAGCTCACTCAGTTTTGATCCAATCGAAAATCCCTCTAGCAGTTATCTTCATACACTCAAAAGGAACACTTCTACTAGACGGATAAGAAATATATGTTTTTTTGAGCCCGGAAATTTTCAAGCACGTGGTGGTGGCAGCTAGGTGATGCGCACCATACCCGCACATACAGTACACCTACCGCCCGCAGAACTACGCCCTGGACATCGCAGGTGTTCAAGAACGTAGATGGCAGAGAATGCAACATCCCATCAGGCACACAAGTAGACCCAGTAACAATGCCATCGTGATACCAAATAGTTCCGTTAGGTTTAATGAGCCTAGATGTGAAGTGATTCTCTCCGGTGTAAAAAACCCCTCGAATCGTGTACCGCTGTCTGCAATCACCCACAGTAAGGTTCAGAGCTGCGTCGAACTTCACATGCTCATCCGAAATCGACAGGTAGAAGAATGGTGGTGTGTTGACAACTGTGGCGATGCTCATTAACTTGATGTTACAAGTCCCGCAAGATCTCCGATCCCACTGGATCATTGTACTAGATAGCCAGTGGGATAGAAAGTAGCCTTGCTTGTGTGTTGCCCTCACATGTGGATTCATGAAGAGAACCTGGCACGTAGGAAAACTTGGAACAGGGAGGCCGCTTAACATTCCACATTTACCACACTTATATGAAGTTATTCCCCAGTCTTCAAACTTTCGCCTTCAATGTCGTATTGAGCTTCAGACTGTGCCTTTTGACGATCAGCTTCTTCTTTGAGATAGGTTTCAATCTTTTCTTCGAGATGCAAAATTGCAAGATGCTTATCCTCAGTAGGCATGTCTATGTCATTGAGCACGAGGTGCTTCTGTGTTGTCCAGGTGCGAATTTGGTGGGATCTCTCCTTTACCAAGCGAGAGCATTTTTTACCTTCTGTGGTAATGTCATCCTTGAACTTGTGCCATAGGGTTTGGATGTTATTTTGGTTTTCCCGGTCTGTACGGCTCAGTTCCTCACGGTCTTCAGCAAGTTTCTGTGATCGTGCACTAAGATATTTCATAAATCGCGGAGTTTTGAGAAGATAGACAGGTAGGTTCCAGATTCCGGGCCCATATTCCTCCTCTGCTCGGCATGTCAATTGGACGGAAACCAAGTGATGATCACTGGAGATTAAACTGGGTTCAATTGACCAGTTTCGATATCGTTTAAAATGGTCTACCGGTACATAGATTCGGTCAAGACGTGAACCAGTCACATGCGTCTGGTTTATAGTATCATTTGTGCGCTTCTGGAAGCAAGTGTATTCCCGTGAATCGGGAAATGTTGTTCGCCAACCGTCTTGCATGCGGAAGAGGGCTTTGAGGCATAGGAAACTCTGAGGAATCAGCTCTTCTTTGTTCGATGTTCGATCTTTAATATTTTCAACAAAATTCCAGTCCCCTAGTGTTTCGGTTGGGAGTGGGAGTTCTGGATTGTCAAGGTAACAGTACCATAATTGTGCCCACATCCTCTCTCTTTCCTGAGGTGTATTGGGGGCGTATATGTTCAGAATGTTAATAGTTTCTCCTCTATGTGATGGGATCACAAGTAAGATTGCATGGCCCTCAATGAGGACATACTCTTTTACGTTTTCAGTGTCAACATATTTTTTATTCAGAAGAAAGCCGACTCCAGCTGTTGAGTCAGGTTTCATTGGGTGTCCTGAGTTGAACAGTTTGAACCATTTTCCGTAAATGTTGTTGAACTGGCTAGCAGCAACATTATTCATGTGTAATTCTTGCAAGGCAAGGACACCTGTCCTTTTTTCATCAACAGTCTTCTTCATATAAGTGAATTTGTGGCCTGTGCTGGCCATGGATTTATTTTTGTCTCTGCCATTTATATTTTGAGAGGCAATGGTTACATTTGAGCGTGTGAACTTCGCCGAGTGAGCAAGCTTCGGAGGTTTATTCCTCTCTCTAATCTGTATATTCAGTTCTTCCCAGTTCTCAGGGATAGGGTGTTGCCCTGTGGCTTCATTTCCATGACTTCTGTCTGGTTGTGATTGCAGTGGTTTATTGTCATAATATATTTGCGAATTTAAATGTCCTGCTGCAAAGTTGAAATTGTTAATATGGGAGTCGTTACACGTTCCCTCTACATCTCCCATAACTATATCCGGAATCGGATGTGTACCATTCGTAATACGGCCATTAGGTGTTTCCCACAAATCTTGAGCCACCGCAGTTGACACAGGTATCAACCATGGTGAATCGTGGTCTGTGGTAGTCATATTTCGAAGGTTTGTAGGGGAACGTGGGTGCTGCCCCTCGCCCATCGCTGTAGCAGCCAGAGCAGCAGAGCCGCTACAGGAGGGGCCGTGTGTAGGATAGTCGGAGCTAGGCCCCGAATCACCCCGACTCCTGCTGATTTCACTCTCTGAACTCGTAGCCGGCAGGCACTGACGAGAGGGATGTACCACGTCCCCGAAACCCTCCCGTGAACCAGGAGGGCCCTCGGTACCAATCTGAATATTTGTGTTGTTCATAGGCATGTTTTGGGTGCGTTTTAAGACCGCCGTCGTAAGATTCAGAGGACATCTGCAGCCGGAATAGAGTCTAGATATATTGTGTGGCATGTTCAAGATGATTCCGAGCTTACAGGAGAAGCTTACAGGCCACTAACTTCGGACAATTCAATTCAAGTCGCAATGGATGAAAATTCAAATGAAGGTTATCAACATAGTTATCGGTATTTAATAGCGCGTGTAGGAGTTGCCACGACCACGACCATAAGGAGAGCCGGAATTAGTTTTGATACTTAGGATCTGGCTTGTTCACAGTTATTTCGACCTTAGTAGATATGGGAGATCAAATAAAGTGGGTAAGGCCGACGAGCTGCACGGCCCACTACCGGACGAGACATCTAATCATTGGTAGGGAATAGGAAGGTTGCACCGTGAGGCTCTCGAACGGGAGGGGCTGGAGATGCCCATTATTTTACCATTTGTCCATCCATCTGTCTTTTCTCAGACCGTAAAAGCGCGCCCCTCGAGGGACTATTCAGTCGTTTCAATTAAATTCAACGGGGCGGCCCAAAGGTCGCTCGGTCGACGTGTGCATTACGGGTGGCTGTACTCCTTGATGTATGATAAATATGACCACACCAGTGTTGCGGCTTAAGGGCTAAGGGTTAATTAAGGGTAACCCTTAAAAAGGCCTTAAGATAAGGCCTTAGCTTCAGTTCAGATCGTTGTTAACCCTTAATTAAGCCTTAGTATAGCTTTATGGCTGTCATGGGCCGTTCATGCATGTCACATACTAGATCATCGGGGAAACCCGAAAGAACCACCAGGTCTGCCCAAAGGGGCGATAATATTAGTCAGCGTGTGTAAATTGCGCAAATTGCGCAAATTGCGCAGATTGCGCAGATTGCGCAATTTGCGCGAGTCCACACGTACATTATGTGGGTCAACCGCTCTACTACCTCCATCACCACACAAGCAGTAGCCAAACAATGAACAAACAAAAGGCATACTCCTTGATGTATGATAAATATGACCACACCAGTGTTGCGGCTTAAGGGCTAAGGGTTAATTAAGGGTAACCCTTAAAAAGGCCTTAAGATAAGGCCTTAGCTTCAGTTCAGATCGTTGTTAACCCTTAATTAAGCCTTAGTATAGCTTTATGGCTGTCATGGGCCGTTCATGCATGTCACATACTAGATCATCGGGGAAACCCGAAAGAACCACCAGGTCTGCCCAAAGGGGCGATAATATTAGTCAGCGTGTGTAAATTGCGCAAATTGCGCAGATTGCGCGAGTCCACACGTACACTATGTGGGTCAACCGCTCTACCGCCTCCATCACCACACAGGCAGTAGCCAAACAATGAACAAACAAAAGGCAGGAACCCCGCCGTTGGCACCACCGGAGGGATACGGTTAGAAATGGTGTAGAATGGGTTAAACCAATATATGTAAGCCTTTTTGATGGTACTGTACTCTCCTATGCCACCACTGGTAGAGTCGCCGTGGATGATGGTATGATTTGTGATACTGAAACACGTTGTATGCAGCACACCGATCCAACATTATGCTGTCAGAATTAAACGGTTGGGATGCCAACGATTCCAACATATGCCCCTTAATTTCTAAGAGCGGATTTCTGTCGGGTCAAAGGAGGGATCAATGTATATCAATATGTATATCAATTTAATCATAGAAGATGGGAGAGGTAGGGCCGTGTACAAGATACGAAGTGGAAGAAGCATGTAAAGTTTGCAGGGAGAGGGAGAGAATACTAGTTAGTAGTAAGGGGTGTATCCATTGCCTCGTCAAACTGCTTTGAAATGACCTAAATTGCACAATAAATTCAATGTTCACAGGCAGAGGAACTGCAACTAGGGCGGAAAACCACAGCCGACTCTCCCCGTAGGCGAGCTCCGAGGACTGGCGAGGTAGAGCAATGGCCGCAAATTCCATAACCGGCAGGCTTCCGGCAGGTACGAGACCCACGGCGGGCTCGGGCGGCATGAATGCGGTGATTTTCGCCTGTAGCACTTCTCCCGGTAAGTCGCCGGAGTAGCTCTTCCCCTTCCCAATCCAGTCGTCCGAAATAAAAGGTTTTTCATCGTCGACCATGAGGGTGGCCATGTCGAGCTGTAAGATCCAAGAGCCCAGCGATTGCGCAAAGCCGACGAAAAAATTATTTGGATTTATGTGGCTAAGAGCTCTGAATGCTCCATAAGGAAAAGGCAAAAAAAGAAAATCAAAATGAGTTTTGGGAGGATCGAACCCAGCAAAATCAAAGAACATATTACACCACGATATTGTTGGCGGCAAATCAACCACTGTTCCACAGGACCACAGCGCATCCGGGAACGAAGGTGGTCTGGACCCAGGGATTTTGTCCGAACTGGGATCTAGGTAGCTGGCGTTGGACCCCTCAATTTTGTCCGAATGAGAGGTAGGTTTGAGTCCCAAATCGTCAAATTTTTGTCCGAACCGGGCGGTGGCCTCCCAGGGTATAAAGCGGGGTCCTTTCCCAACGCGTGGCTGACAACCGATTTGATGCAGCCCGTCTCGTCTACATCATTCCCGTCGGGAGCATAGCCTTCGAAATTATGCGCATTCCCAATTGGTATGGTGTCCGGGGACCGGTAGGTGTTTGAGAAGGCGTAGGAGGTCCTTAAGTTTGTCTTGGTAGTGAGTTTATCCCCCCGAAGCAGACATGGTGAGTAGCTCAGATCCCAGAGAGTCCAGTGAGTCACTTTTCGAGGAAGACGAAGGTCTTTTTTTTGCTCGGGGATCTCCGGCCCGGTCCCCGGTTATATTTATAAACCGGTACTTTGGACCGGACCATATAAAAACCGGTTTATAAACCGGTGTTTATAAACATGTTTATAAACCGGACTAATAAACAGAACCGTTCCGGCAAAAAGACCTATACGCCACGTAGATCACCATGGACCATATCATGAGAGTATAGGTATTGGAGGCCTTTAGCAACATCAAAAAGCTGGAATTCATTGTTACAAAGCGCCTTGTGAATGACGAATACACACACAATTTTATCAATGTCCGTCTTCCCGTGAGTGTTCATATATTGCAAAACAGTTCCATGTTCCATCCACGGTGAAACCATACCAATGTGCGGACAACCGACGTCAACTCCAAAAAGAGGTAGGATATTTGGATGATGAAGAGCCCTCCAACTGAGAGCTAGTTGGTAAAATCTCTGTGTATTGCCTGTTTTATATAGTTGACCCGATTCCAAAATGGAGCTCCGTACCGAACGAAGCAGCCGCAGGGCACCACCGCCGACGGATGTCCGGAGCACCTTCAATGCAACAGGTTTGTTGGTGTAGGATCCTCAGTAAATGTCAGAAGGTGAGATATTCAACGGTTTGTTAATTCCAGTCATTTCTCATGAAGGGTGAACCGAACGGACCAATATATGATACTCAGAGCTAGGACTTTCACTCCTACCGACAATCCTAGTCTACTCATAAATTGTGCAAAAGTGGAACACCAGTTAGTGGGCTCTGCCGTGGAGCGAGCTACTTAATCCGACTGTTTCGGGAAGATCACTTTGTTTGCTTTTGTTTTATGATGGACAGATCGCGTCAAGGTCGTGTGACTGCTAGGGTTAGGGTTCGTCGAGGTACCTGTACCTAAGCATTACTTGCGTAGACGAATATCACATTGTTAAATTGTTAAACTGCTCAAGCCACCGCCACGTCACGATTCTTTACTGGTACCCCCATCGTACTATTGCTCGCTAGGCGTAATGTCCTCGAATGGCGGCAACGGGTCTTCCTGTACTGATGACTCAGAGTCCAAGGGTGACCCTGTCAAGTCATGTATTCTCTTGTTGCAGCGACAAGTCAAGGAACTCATGTCGTGTATAACTCTTTCTCGCCTGGCAAGTCCATTTGTTCCCGGACACATAAAATGTTCGCATTACTTATTTTACAACTCGTCAGTCTTTTTTGGATCTATGCGCCACCGCGGAAATAGCATTTGAAACCTATTCAAAGGCTTGGAGCGATATAGACGATGCTCTCTCGCAGATTGCGGTTGCGTTGACTCTTGCATTTTACACGGCTCATCCGCCGCAGGCAACTCAGGTCGGCGGAAAAACTATGCGACGGTTGGACTCCCTCAGAAGGTGCGCCATTTGAAAGTTGTCCTTCACCTTTTTTCCCAACTCTTCCAGAATGCTAACAGGCCTTACGGGGCTTGTGCCAACTATTTCCAAACTTTCCCCTCGGAGGAGTGGATTTTCTCAAAAAATGACCCTCATCCTCTTGAAATTGGATGAGTATTCCTTGAAACTTATGACTCTCGCGATCAAAATTCAGGTGCCAATCTTTTCTCAAATTGCCTTGACGGTTCTTCTGATCACTCTCAATGAAGCGGCCTTTTGAACAGACGCGGCAACACTACATGGACATTAGTTGTTGTAAAAAATGTGCTCTCTGCCAGAAGCACATCCGTTTTTAGAATGCCCGAAAGTACATTTACATCAGAAAACCCTCCTTTGGCAAATACGCGGGATTGCCCCAAATTTCATGCTAATTCGGTCGAATATCTTTGATTAGTGCAATCTGTAAAATTATCTATGTATGGGGTGATTCACTTACAGGGATTCCTGATACCTTTAGGCACAGGTTCTTATGTATGGAGCAATCAAAGTGCCTTTGGCGGACGATCACATTTTCGTCATCTGTTTTTGCGTAAGCATCTTTCCTCCCCAAAATCGCTCGGGCCAACCTTGATGCCGCATTTGCCGTTTGATGTTGCCCAATCCTGCCGAGACACGACACGTCGCGCGATGACGAGTCTTACAGATTGACCTTGATGTTCATATCACTTCAAATATTCTTTCTCTATGCTGTACCTTCAATATGCATGGTATTATGGTGGTAGTGCCTCAAACATTGGCAGGGTGAACCTGGCTCATATTCTCCGAGTTGAGGTGTGCAGCACATGTGAGGCATGTCCAATATGAGTACGTGATGCCTTCCGGGGTATCCTCAAGTCCGCCCACATCATCTTCATCAGAGTCATCCCCGGGATCGCCTGGAAGGTCGGAGCAATCTGCAGGGTCATACTCGTCCATGATCTCAAACCGGCCAATTATCTCGATGAGGTTGGGGTCAATATCTGACGGATGGGTGAATTTGTTGAAGGGAGTTTCTGAGTCGCTCCAAGACGGTAAACACTAGCATACCGATTAGCACGCTGGAAGAATCGTCAAATTGTAGGAAGGGGGCAGCTCCGGAGTGCCTCTGCAACCAGGTCCTTGGCTTTCTGCCATGTGCCGTTGGAGCGTTCACAGAACCACCACTTGATCCATGCCCAGAAGTATTCGATCACGTTCATTTCGGGGTGGAATTTGGGCAGAAAATGGCAAAACATGTTGGGCGCCGCCTCAATGAGCTGAATAAATCAAAGTAAGCTTCATATTTGCAAGCTCAGAGGGAAAGAAAAACATGAAAGTTCAAGTTGCAACTTTTGACATGCAAAGTCGGACTGCAGCGAAAGCAACCGTCGCATGCAGCAATCAACTGGCCGCTCATCGTCCTCTTCACTGTCATTACCATCATCAGCGAACATCTGTGCCTCTTCGTCGGCCGAAGCACCCTCAAGATGTGGTTTGCGCGACTTGACAGCTTTGCATCCCTTGCAATCTCTGATCAGTTTTTTCCCGTTACCGTCGGTCGTATAGCCTCGCTCAGCGAGGATAGCCTTCATACCCTTGGGAAGTCCCTCCCATTTCTCAAAAGTTTTAACGACCTGTCCCAATCGGGCTTCCACTGTGCAAGATCTCTGTCTCGGAGCGCTTGCCAACTGTGCCGACGCATTAGCAACAATCCCAGAAAACTATGCAATCAGGCGCACCCAGTGTGACACTCGCATTTTTGGCTCTGAAGACACCACCAGTCCTCCCCTGCCGGATAATCAGCTTCCATCGAATCTATGCCCTTATTCGGGCCGTCTTCATAGCTCTCCAAAACTCCCTCCCCGAAATCCGCCCACTGGTTCTTGTCGAAACACAGCTGCTTGTCCCAACTGCACTGGCCGACCTGCTCAGCACGCTCGCTCGCCAGCTCCAGCAGCCACTCGCACCAGAAGATAATGTGCATCCCCTACCTCAGGTCCTCGCGCATCTGGACGACCTCATTGAGCACCGCGTTTAGACTCGCCACCTCCCACTCCACCTTCCCCAGGCTCGCCGGCTTCACCTGGGCGGTCACCATGGACGTGGGGACACATCCCTCGGTGGTCTCCGACAGAGTGACCTCCTTGTGCATGAACACGACCGCCTACCGCTCCTCTGCATCCTTCACACTGTCCCACAGCATATCCTTCTTCCCCCTGTTTTTTTATGGACGTCTGGATACATTTCTTGATGTTGTTCAGCCCGCACTCTGGTGAGCAATATTTTGAAAATGCCCCTTGCAAGGGTTTATGGAAGGCTTTGGGTGAATCGGGTTCGGGATGGTCTAATCTGTAGTGGCAGCGTGGTTTGTACGTAGTCTTGAGTGAAGGATTCTGGTTCTCTGCAGGACATTGAAAAACGAATCCCCCCCACTGAAGAACTCAAAGAGGCCCTTGGTCAGATCAAGATCGCTTCCTGGGAAGCTTTCAGCCATGGAAGAGGTAGACAACACATATAGACATATCCCCACCATGTGACCCCGAGGAAAATATTGATTTTGGCCAAAGGCGGGGGTTAAATTCTCTGTAACTTTCGTAGAACACAGACAGCCTCAAGTACCATGCACCAGCGCCAAAACATCGGTACCCATTTCACTTTCACAAGTGAGGGACGAGGATTCCGAGGTTGGTGTTCCCACCCCCATGTGACTCCGGGGCATCTTCTGCTTCTTGAGAACCAATGGCGTCTTGATGGTGTTGGTCAAGAGCGGTTCAGGTTCTGGATATGGAAGCCATGACTCAATAGACGGTGAATCCCACTCTTTGGAACGGGAAGGCAGTACTGGATAACTATGAAAGAATCAGCAATGTGAATGGTTTGAGCACTAGAGCACTCGATACTGCACAGATTATTATGGATCTGGCCTTAAACAATAGCCTTACACTGCTCCTTGATATTTGATTATAATTTGGTCAACCTTGTGGGTCCTGGTGAAAGGAAATCTTACGGTGCAAGAATTCGGGCTGAGTTGTACCAAGTTCTACAGCTGAAGCTTGGTCAAATCACCCGAACACCGATTTTCAAAATCTGAATAAAAACCTGAGCACCAAAACTTTTCATATGCATGTTTCTACGTCTCCTGTGTGTACTGGACCGTCCCGACACCATTTCTTCAATAGTTTGAACACAGATTTTTGGGGAAAGAGTGGAAATCATGAAGATTCAATGTTCAACTTTGGTCAGTGGTCGGGTGCCATGTCTGTTGTCCTCATGTAGTGAAACAATGCATATTTTTTGCCTCAAGCATTGAATACTCGACATCTGACTCATCCAGGGCACATCAGGTGGCAAAAACAGCCGTAACTTACGGCTGCCACTTGATCCAACTGACTGTTTATGGAACTCATCCAATAATCAAGATTCAAGACACAGTTTGGGACAGCTCAATAATATTTCATGGAGTTGATAGCCAACAGAAGCCAAAACCTGGCAATGACGATCAGTGTCCGATTTGTCTGCTTGTTCAACATGTCGGACCTGATTTTATCCCATGGCACACTTGAAAACACAGCACTTAGATACTGAACCGGCGGCACTTGCGTCGATACCTAAGCCAGTTAGTTGATGCAAATACCAAGTAGAAAAAATCAAATGGCCTGAAATGGGATGGCAGACATCTCTGCTGCTAGCTCCTCCTATTGAAACACACTCAAAATTGAGGGAGGATGGAGCTTGAAGGAAAATAATGAATCAAAGATACAACACACTCATAGCGCATCGCTTAGGCAAATGAATTGAAGTGAAATGCGGGTAGAAGTTGAGCGGCGGATACGTCCGCTGCCTGGTCCTGGGAATCGATATGTTATGAAATGGAACCTAAGTGGCAGGAATAGGGATGTTCGCTGTGCTCGTGACGGGCACAGCCGTCAATTTGACGGGTGAGTGACGGGCACAGACCGTCACCCTACGGCCCATCGAGTGGTTGAAAAGTTTCTTGACGTAACAGGCTCGGCCATGCAAAAGTTATTCCAGAGGGGAAAGTAGACCAGAAACATGCTCTAATTGACCTAGAAATTGAAGTTGAATCAAAAGCCTTTCGGGAAATCGAAATTCTACCATCAAATGGAACTGAAAGCCACATTTCCTCGTCCAGGAAAGAAGGCCAAGGGCCAGAAGGGACTATTATCGACTCACTGCGTGTCTCTGATGTGTCGCCTCGTTCGAGGAAGAAGTTAAATCACGTTGAAGACCAGAGCTAAAAGACGACACACAAATGGTAATTGATCTTGAATTGATCGTCAAAAATTCTCGGCAAGGCCCAATCGAGGCCATTATGAGGGAATCACACATGGCTGGAGAGACCACCCGTGTTGGTCCTGGAATCATATATTCCCAATGGACCCTGGAACGTACCATCGGAAATCTCAGTGAAGAGATTAAGCAGCACTTCGACGCTGCCAAGTCAATTCCTTGAAATCTCTATTCGAACACCTTAAAGGAACATATTGAACATGTAAAGAAAATTATCGACGTACTGCGGGAGCAGAAGTTTTATCTGAACGCAAAGGAGCTTCAGCTTCTGGCCCCTGAACTCAAGGTACTCGGAAGAGTTGTGAACGACAACGGCATCCATATGGATCCCGATAAAGTCGACTCAGTATTGGCATGGAAAGTTCCAACCAATCGTGATCTCCTTCGAGGATTCCTTGGGTCTGTCGGATATTTAGCTGAGGACTTGGCCCAAGTTCGGATTTCCATGGGTGTTCTGCATGAACTCACCAGTGACTCGCTGCCTTTTCGGTGGGGTTATACTCAGCAACTAGCTTTTTCGGTATATTCGGGAGACAGTATGCTTCAGAAGTTGGACCTGTAACTGATTGAGAGCCCGAAGCACCGACAGAGCACGAGATTTACATACCTGGCACCAATAAGTTCTTTATTTGCTATCCAGGAACTTCAATAAGACGTTCCTAGGATGGGTCTCTGCATCGACCAAGATCAAGCCATGCTGTGAGATAGGCACTGGTGGGTCGGTTGAGCTGGTGGAGTATAGATGTGGATAGAGAAGTGTCTGTGATTTGCAGGATCCCCGAGGAGCAGTTGAGGAGGATTCCACACAGTAAACATGACCCAGACTAGCAGGGGAGCCCGAAGGATGAGATGACCATTCTGCTTGAGTAGCATCAGCTAGAATTTCTTTAACTACCAGAGATCCTTCAGGCTGTTTGTGTATGAAGACCTGGCACTCCGCGGTGTGAGCGGAATTTCTTGACGGCAAACTCGGCAATCGGTCCGGTCGCGCCCAGTCGATAAACGCTTGCGTAGCGATCTGCACGTCGATAAAAGTGGCGGATGGTTGGAAGGGGACAGAGGCAAAGCCCCTCATCGACGAGGTCCTTGGCTTTTTGCCAGGTTCCCTTGGAACGCTCCCGGAACCATCGCTTGACCCAAGCCCAGAAATATTCAATAGGATTCATCTCGGGGTGGAACTTGGGCAAGAAATGGCACACCATCCCTGGTTCAGCCTCGATAATCTAGGTTTCGAATAGATAAGTAAATCCTGAGTCACGGAAGAGGTGAAACGCACCAGCTGGAGCTGCGATTTTTGGTGAGTGAAATCTGATTGAAGGGAGAGTAAGCGCCGCAAGCAACAATCGACAGGGCGCTCTTCGTCTTCTTCCTCCGTGTCATTGCCAGCATCGCCATACATTTCACGTTCTTCATCGGCCGAGGGACCCTCGAGATGAGGCTTGCGAGCCTTCGCAAGTTTGCATCCTTTGCAGTCACCAATCAATGTCTTACCATTGGTGTCCTTTGTATAGCCCCGCTCGGAAAGAATAATTTTCATACCCTTCGGAAGACCCTCGAATTTCTTGTGTGGGTGATCATCTGGAAGGTTAGCGTCGAAGGTCATTTTCTGGGGCTCACCGCCATGGCCTTGTGGGTTGTCGGATGGAATGATGGTGTCGTGCATCGCCAGAACATTACCGCCGGGGCCAACATTCATTTTGGTTGCGATGAGAGCATCTTTTGCAAGGCTCCCATGTGCGGAGGAGTTATCGAACACCCAGTGAATAATAGCCTTCGGAAACATGTGGCGTGCGATGAGAATAGCTATGATGATCTGGTGGAGTCTGAATCAACTTAGCAGCAGGTACTTGTCAACCTGGAAGCCCCTGCCCTTGTGGCTCGTCTAACCCCTGAAAACGCGACCAAGCCGACTGCGGGCACTTCCACTGCCCGCAGCACCCCAGCTGCTCCTCAGAAAGCGAATTGGACTGCCAGCAGTGTGTCCTGGGGCAAGAACGATGGTGGATGGTAAAATTTACATGTAATCTACATAGTTTACAAACTTTACAACCATTTTTTACTGTAAATTACGGTAAAAATTTCGGGCCTGCAGCGCTGTAAATTACGGGAAATTACAAGCCCTTTTTAAGATAAAATTACATCCAGGGTTGGATATAATACCCAGCCCTAAGAAACACATTGTGCTGCTGTGCCCCGAGGCTTAGATCTCACCGGATTTCGTCATCTCCGCATGCTATCGGACCAATTTGCGGTCAGGATTCTTTTACCGAAACACCATCTTCTGCGAGCCGGCGGAACGGATGTGGTAGCAAACGAGGTGAAGATGGAGCGGAACTACCCGCTCTGACACATGTGTCGTGAGAAGCAACCCAGAGTTGAACCGCTCATGCCTCATGTCTGACCAGCCTCACGCTTACATTGATTGTCAAAGCTAGCCGTAAAAGTGACCTACGAATGAGCAGGCCTGACTCGCCTGAACAATGCGCCTGAAACGCGGCTGGAGGTGAGAGGAGATCTGGTGACATTCTAGAAGAGAATTGAGGGCCCTGTCACTTGGAGTCCCACTGGTTCGGGGACGGCAAAACCGGCAAGATGACTTGTGCAGTTTCGCGATCGAATGTGTGATTCACCGAGCCACAGGGCCGGACTCACTAGAACCCTCGATTTTCTCCCAGATTCGTTCCTCATATAATAGAAGTTACACATGCCACTTCTTGCCTCCCAGTCATTGTGCAGCGTGGGTTGCACAAGGGGCAAAATTGGCGCCAGAATCATTCCCCGTGAAAATGTTCCTCTCGTGGGATCACGGAGTTCACGTCATGTCGTGATAAGTTAATCAACGCGACGTAGCCTTACCCACGCGACTGAAGCTGGTGCACGAGGAACCCTAGCCACTGCGGGTTGAACCGTGGGAGAACCCGCGGTCTTGGATTCGGGTACCTGTTACTTCTTCCTCGTTATATTGTGGCCACAATTGGCTGACAACAATTCTCAAGCGTACAGACCACAAACCATTTATTATATACTATACTGTGTCTAATAAAAGTTAGTAAGGCATGAAAAATATTCTGGGTTAGTAAGGTGAGGTAGATTCGAAGGCCAACCCAGGACTGTTGGCTCATAGGAGCTTCCATTCCATACCTGTCATTCCCTCGGACGTGGGAGGAACTTCGCTTCCATTCCATATTAATATGGAATGGAAGCTGGACCCACTTTCAATTCGGGCGTGACGCGTGATCGTTCCATCGGACAAAACCGATAATTTTTGATAATAAACACCACCTGTATAGCCCACGTAACCGGCGACCCATTATTCTGTCTACACGGCGGATAATCCGCTGTCATGTTCCGTTTAGGTGCATCAGTCACTGCCCGCGTCACTGCGCGATCACTTGCGCTGTCATGTTCCAATGATCCATATTTTGATCGCCGGGGACCTTCGTTTTCTGCGGTGTTTTGCTCCCTGCATT
Source organism: Mycena sp. CBHHK59/15 (assembly GCA_029204085.1). Taxonomy (NCBI): domain Eukaryota; kingdom Fungi; phylum Basidiomycota; class Agaricomycetes; order Agaricales; family Mycenaceae; genus Mycena; species Mycena sp. CBHHK59/15. The sequence goes on along the minus strand of JARGXW010000442.1, from coordinate 19,630 downwards.
CGTGCGAAGAACAGAAAAAAATCAACGCTGCTTGTGAGCTATACAGCGGAAGATTCAGATTTTTAAGTCACACATATTTCATGGCCGGGAGTTGTACATGGGCAAGAATCACTCGCGGCTGTCCTGGAGCCAGCGAGAGATGATCCGGGCCACCTTTTGATTGGGAGAACGTTGCCGTGTCCAAGCCGAGAGCCAACCTGCGTCAAAATTTAATTTTCTCTACCTAAGCAACTCCCCGAACCCACGGAGTCTCCGGATTTGCTTTTTGGGGTCAAGAACTCTGGACAGCCTGAATCTTCGATTTATATGAAAAGAGGAAGAGGTTAAAATTCCGTTACCGGTTCATCGAATCGAGTAATTTTCGTCCATCTACCCAGGTGTTTAGGCAAATACTGCTCCTAAAATCCAAAGAAAAACTGAGACACCACTTAAATCGTGTCACCAAGGGTATTCGCGGGCCAGGCAAGAAATTTTTCCAGGTTTCCGAGCACTCTGCAATCGCACGACCCAACAGCACAAGGACGAGATCCTTCGTGTGCGAGAGGTATTTATTCTGCTCATCCATTTTGATCAACACTGACTCAGATGATCCAGGCAATGAGGAAACAACATCCGAGCCAACTGGACTGGATGTTCAAATCAATTCTCGACTTGTTGCGTCAGTATGTAGGACCACATGGGCTGCAACCCTGTTTAAGCAAATGTAACTATCGATGGTCTATAACGCTCAAGCTCTTCAACTGCCTGCAGAAGTCCGAAATTGGGTGCACTCTTCTTTTTATTCACTTGCTCATTCAGTTGCCTCAAAAATTGCACCAGTCCGAGTACGCTATAGCTCTCAGCCACAAAGAGCCTGGCTATACCTGGCAAGACGACGAAGAATCAGTAAGTTGAGGACCTGTGGTGGTGCCAATTTTCTTACACAATATTTCAGCGGTTCAGGGATGATTTTTCCAACAATAATGCTTATATTGGAACCCGATTCCTGCTCCGCATTTAACGAGAGCAGGGCCTTGTCCCTTCGCACATCATAAAGCCACGCACAAAGTAAGTGGCACAACTCACATCATTGCCCTCTTCTCCGATGGTCGGGGATGAATTTGGGAATTGTATGCCGCTCAGAATGTTTCTAGGTGGACCGGGTGGGACGGGTAAGTCTAGAGTTATAAATGGTGGTTGGTGTTCTAACTAAGGGTCCAGACACAGAACCTGCCTGACAGGTGACAGGATCACAATAGGTGCTCAACAGAACAATGCTCAAGAGCTAATTTGCATTTCGACATGGAGTGTTTAAACAAACTTCATAGAGTTTATCCCATTCGACCACGGAATTGACCTCACCCTTCGCTACCCGTACATGCAAGGTGCGAGCGCCGGCTTCCTCGCAGCCCAGTGCACGTTTTCGCTCTGCACATGCCCTGGTGGATTCTCCTTTCAAGGCGATGCATTTCGCATTATCTCATGTCTTGACTCTACGAAGACACTCGAATCCAATCTCCGTCCGCTTTTCCCCGCATTTCTCAAACTCCGCAGCCGGCCTGCCTTCTTTGAACGATGCAGCAATTTGTTCCAATCGGTCGCCAGTGGAGCGGATTTTCGCGGGGACGAGATCGATGCCTGCCTGCGCGGCCAGGACGTGCTCACCGACGATGAGATTGACTATTTAGAGGAGCTATGGATCAAGATAGTGCAAAAGGTTCGGAGATGTCGCTGGGAAGCTCAGCGCGACCGCTTACTTTGAAGTCGGACGATGGGCACGTGTATCACGCGTTTTTCTGTTGTAGCGATATGATGCGAAGCTTGAATGTCCTACGCGCTTCGGCGCAACATTTTTACCCTAAGATCGGCCTCGCTGTTACATTCCTGGATCGACGATGTGTCCGAAGGATGCCTTTAGTTCTGGCGGATCGTCGGCTTGCTGTCTGATTGGAGTCCGCGCCATCTTCGTCACTTCGTTACTTCGCTTAGCTTCGCTTAACTTCGCTTAGCGTTGTGAAAGTTCGTGAGTTTGATCACTTTCCGTGAAAGTTCGTGACTTCAGCCGGATTTAGTGAAACTTCGTCACTTCCTCTGGATACCGTGAAAACTCATTACTTGGGCTGCCGACAGTGAACATGTGACCGTGTCCAACCACGTGAAGAGTGCGTCGTCAGTTGCAGCCTTGCAGGTGTATTGTTCAGATCGACAAACCCCGGGAGATATATTTATTTGATTGCAGAGACATTTGTTACAGTGCATGATACATTCCCCCAGGCTAATACATAAAATCTCCACATGTCTTGAGCTTTGCTTGGAACACGACACATTTTTAGGAATTTGCCGCATGAGTTCCAGAGCTGTCGAAGATGGTTGGTGGCTCGGGGGACTCGGCTGGGACCGAGGGCAAAACAGGCCGATGTTCATTGTAAACCCCTGCCGAATATATCGAGGTTGGGTGGGAAAAGAGGCTAAAACACTGCAATTCATGTGGAACGGGGTAGAGAACAGCCCAATAGTCATTAACTACAGAATATCAAGATTTTTGAGCCGTATTTTCTACTGTATGTAAGCCTGCTATTAGGCTATTATACTGGTCACGTGCCCGGAATCAGGAATCGTTGTGATTGAGTTGTCTCGCGGTGCTGTACAGGGAGTACAAGAGCAAATCCGAGCCGTGGGACTCCTCCAGGACACGTGCTGGTTATAGCACCCAACGGCCTCGGGTTATTTCCGCTGCCTCAAGACCGAAATCCCCATCAAAATCACCAACAAAATTGTCCAGTAGCAAGCCCAAACCACGGTCCCACAGCCTGACCCTCCCAGATGAAACAGATTCCCAAGACTTCAGACCAAAATGGAAACCACAGCGCATCAAGGGGAAGGTGCGAATTCATCGAGAGAATGTCCTGGTATTAAAATGTTACATTAGACTTCCAATGATTACATGCGGGATCCCTTGAACCTCCAGCCATGGATCCCGATTAGCACCGCTTGCCCGACCGCCCCCACGCTGGCTGCCTGAGACAAACTTGGACGCTGTCCGTGAAATCCGTGCATTCCATGCCAATGCAGAATCAACACGCCGAGGACATTGGCGATAACTCCAGCTGGGATGGGGAGAAATATTTCCATGGCAAGAGATATTTCCGCTGCTTTAGCGTTGCCGGTGCATACTGCAATGATGGCCACTGTTCACACGACCACACTGACCATTGTGGAAGTGCCTACTGGCACGCTCGTCGCCTATGGCCCACTAGGGTGTTGCGCGCGACAGTGTTCGCCTTAAGGGATAAGGCTTATGTTCACATAAGCCTTATTAAGGCCTTAAAGTTAAGGCTTAACCTTGGCCGAGGATGATGCTAACCCTTAATTAAGGCTTAGTGATGGCATCAAAGGCGCCAAACTTGAGTCTGTGACTCTGTGTTGCGGATCCAGCAGCAGAAAATGCAGTAGAACCCAAGTAGAACCCGTAGTTTTGCCAGTTTTTTGACAGCTACCATGCATCAAGGCTTTCCACTGTCTAATGAATCTTGCCAGGCAGGGACGCAGCACATTGGAAACAACTCGATAGCGTACAACGGCCGAAGAGAAGAGCATTGAGATGAATAACTAACGAGTATTTGGTTGAAGAACACCTGGAACAGTGTTGCATGCACTCCCTTATTTTTTTACACCTGCTGAAACGGTGGGAAAAAATTGTCTTAAGGCCTTAATTCGGAGCCCTTACTTACATAAGGTTATTAAGGGTTTAAGGCCTTAACTAAAATGTTCACCCTTAATAAGCCCTTATGGGAGAACACTGGCGCGCGAGCTCCTCACCAGGCGCTATCGACCACACACATTTTACTACTCTCATCCTTTCATTTACTCTGATCCTTTCCTACCCTCCTCCTCGCCATCTAGCTCCACGCCGCCTCCAATTACTTCGACACCAAATACCCACGCGACGCGATTGATCTCGCGTACTCGATTCGGCCACGTGATCATACAATCAATACTGCGACACGCGCGTTCTCGCGTTTATACCTTGTTGGAGGATTGGCCGGCGAGTTTCACATTTAACATCCCTTCTCTACACTCTCTCCTTTACGCCCCACACTCTACCTAAACCACTCTGCGATATAGACTTGGTTTCCATACCTACCGACCAACGGCGACTGTTGCACCCGGAGAACAACGATCAGCTCGGAGTGCGCTGGGGATTGACCTGCCAGAGGTTCGGGCCACCTCACTGCAGCGTTGTTCGGGGGCATCGTGTCTCCCTATCACGTCTTTGCGCACTTCCCGGCTGGTTTGTTGTTCAAACGGTGTAATCTAGCTCGCGGGTTTCTTTAATTTCCAACGGACTTTTAGTTTATCCTCATCGTTTGTATTTGACGTTCTAGACGGTCTGGGCTCTGGTGATGCGAGAGCACGCATGCAGCCAACCCGTTCGTCGTATATTAATCAGTCAAATGGACCAGGAGGGGATCTTCCCTTTCCCTTTTTTCCCCCCATCTTCTCTCTGAGCCCAAGCGACTGTAAGCGCGATGCAAACCAAGAGAGGTCGAGTGAGTGACCAGGAGAACGAAGACTATCAATTCAAAGCTGAGTACGAGTCCTTAAAATACCGCTGCGCCCACTGCTCCACCCGTGTCCCAATTAGGCTTCCTGCACGACCATCCCCTTTTGGTCACCATCCGGCCAAACCTCTCTTCTACAGTGGAGCCCACCGCGAGGGGGAAGGTTTTCCGTTGCAATAGCCTACCAGCTGCGTCTTTCGCCGCCATCTAACCCCTATATTGCCTCACTACCGTTTCATCAGCAGCGGTTACGACAATGTCTAACCAAACCCCCCAAGCCAACATTCTACAAGTACCCATGCCCTCGCCCAGAGCATCGGGGGCTCCTCGCTTCGAAGGTAAGGAAGTAACGAGCTTTCTCACCAGCATAGTCCAACATGGAGCGAGCGCTGGCATCACCGACATCGACGACCTTGTCCCGTACATCCTTCAGTACTCGACCGGCTCTATTCGTTCCTTGATCCGCTATATGCCCGAGTTCGACCCCGAGGTGACCGGTAAGACGTGGGGCAACGCTAAGACGCAGCTTCTCCTTTTGTACGGCCACTCGGAACGTGTCCCCGATTTTACAGAGATGATGCTTCGAGATTACTGCGAGAAACAATCAGCTAAGCATTCATCTGTGCCAAAACATCGGTACCCATTCCACTTTCACAAGTGAGGGACGAGGATTCCGAGGTTGGTGTTCCCACCCCATGTGACTCTGAGGAAAATATTTATTCTGGCCAAAGGCTGGGGTTAAATTCTCTACAACTTTCCTGGAACACGAATTCCCAGGTTCCTACCCAGCCGCGGTTCCGAGGTTCACAATCTCAGTAGGAGGTTTTAATCGAATACAGAATTGGTGGCACGGAGATATCGGACCGTGTGACGAAAGTAACGTGATGTGATTAAGTGACAGAAAGTTGGGGGTGACCCTACCCTAATATAGTAACCGATCAGATGGCGTGATGGCATCGTTGCCGGCCATCCAGTCGGTATGGAAATCAGGTCAGCGTCTTACCCGCCCGTAGTACCGGCCTTTAAGTCTTCCCTTTGGTGACTTGGGCCCCACCAGCGCCGGCGTCCCAATTGGGATGTGTCCCGTTCTGGACACGTCTCGATTGGGTTGCCGGAGACTTCCGGCAGCCGGTCGTGCCGCTCTGCGGCTTGACACGGCTCATCACTGTGTCACCACGGTCACACATCGTCACCCGCCCATCAACCCCGCCGCCACTGCCCTCCCCGCCCGCCCCTCTTGCCTGCCTCCCCAGCCCACCTCGCGCCTGCGTCGCCCGCCTCTTCACAACACCTGGCACCGCTCCCTCGCTTCATTGCCGCCGTTGCGCCCCCGCTCGCTGCCATTAAATCCGCTGCCAGCGCTGTCCCGCCTGTCTCCTGCTGTCTGCGCCGGCTCGTATCCCCGGGTGTTGATCCCCCCGCCCCCTCTCGCTTGTCTCTCGCTCATCTCCGACTGCTCCTCTGGCCGCTGTTGCTCCGCCCCTTCCCGCTGCCATCGCCGCGCCTCGTCACCACCCTCAAGCCCGCCGCCAATGCCTGCCTTCCCGCCTCCTCTTCCTCTCCGCTCTCTCTCGCTACGCCCCTGCTCTGGCTACTGACACGGCAGTAGTTTCTGCCGCTCGCTTGCCGTTGCCGCGGGTGCGCGTGGTCGCAATCTTCCCATCAATTCCCGCCGTCAGCGCTCTTTCGCCAATATCTCCGTGCGTAGTCGACGCATCCGCGGCGCAAGGGTTCAGGTGGGTCTGTATGTCGCTCCGCCATGTCCCGACATCGCGCTCTTCCCGCCCACACCTGGGCGCGTCGTGTATTACCTCCAGATAGCTAGCTGATTAAATATCAAATTTCGTTTCTACCCCCTGTGCGGCCCCCTGTGCGGCCCCCTGTGCGGCCCAATCAGCTCCCCATGTGAAATGAAAAAGCCTCTGAGCCGAACCGTCCCCCGCCTCGCCCACAATTTCTGTGCGACGACTACGATGAGCAGAGCGCGCAAAAGCGGGAGTAGATTGTCCAAGGGAGTCAATGTTAGCTACGGATCAGCCCGCCCTTCAACGAGCATCAAAAAATCGAATACCCGGACCGTTAAGGTGAATATCAACAAGACCGCCGCAGAGCAAGAGCAGCATCGCCGCCTCTTTTCAAGCCAGATATCATGTGAGATATTCCGTCATCTCCTTCGAACTACATGTCATTAATTTAATCTTATCTTCAGCTTTGAGCTTTGAGCAGCGCGCAGACCTGCTTGGCGTCGATGTAGACATGGACAGCGGCGACCCGTACCTCTACGACGATGGCCAGTGGATGGACATCGATGAAACCGAGGAAACGGCCCTCCGTCAATTCCCACCCCGTCTGCTCCCTGATGCCCCCAGCACCTGCCCTCGCCCCGACGCCTGCCCTGCCCGCACCTGCCCCGCCTGCGCCTGCCCTGCCTGCGCCCGCCCTTGCCCACGCCCTGCCCTCGCCTGTGCCCGCTCCCGCCCCGATGCCAGCACACTGTCTACGCAGTGCCCACGCCCCACCGACTGGCTGCACGCAAACCCTGTGAATGCAGTCAACACTTGATCTGGCTGCGTGTGCCTTCACTCTGCTGTGTCCTGCCCTGTCGCTCTTCCGCGAGTGTGCACGTCCCGGGTCCAGTGCTCCCATGTCAACCATGTGCTGTGCATTTGTTGCACATGCCGGCACTGGTGACCTGGTGGCTTGTTGCTTGTTGTGTCCGACACCACAAACATGCCACCAGGCGGCATGGGCATCCCCGCGTCCATCAGGTGGTGTTTTTATGTTGTCGTTGACGTGGAGGGCTGTCACCTATATTTTTACAGCTATTCATAGAAATCATAGACGCATAATGGCATAGCGAAAACATAGAGAATGCATAGTGAGCATGTAACACACACGGAAAAAAAAGCATATGCAGTCTGGACAGTCCAATCTCATGTTGACGTTGACATCAACATCGTGAACCCTTCATATCGCCCTTGGTGGTAGAGGGTTCTTCGATCGGCGTGTAGCGGCGCTGGGCGAGATCTCCCCATTTCGTCGCCTAACCCGTCCGGCGGCAATGATGCCCGTCCGTGATGGTATGTGAAGGGCGGCGTCTTGACGGACTCGAAGGTTCCAGATGTTTACTTACTGGGGAATCGGTTAGTAGAGTATATAGTTAGCCTTGTAAAATCTATTTGGTCGTCTTTCCAACGCCAGTAACTCTGCCCCCTATCCCCTTGTTTGTGCCTTGTTTTAGTTTCGGAAGAACCCGCACCGTTACAGTTTGGAAAGACCATCAACCCCGGCTTACAAGCTGAGTATCATTGCTTCCGCTCACTACTTTCCTCCCACCCCTTGTCACCTGTCTTCCCGTTCCTCTATCTGTTTTCATGGATCCGCAGGGCACTCCTGGTTGGGTTTCCGGCACCGACGACCCGACCTGGGACACCACTGGCACCTCGCCGTCCCCTTACACCTCTTCGGATCAACCCCAACAAATCCCGGCGTCCGACGCTTCCGTGTTGTGGCAACTATTTCACGACCTCCGCAACGAGAATGCGGAGTCACGTATGGCCGCCCAACAGCAGCAGGCTGTCACCAATCGCGCTCTGGAGACGATGACCGCCACGCTCCAGGCACTTGGTAATATCCTCGGGAGTAGTACCCATCTTCGTCACTTCGTTACTTCGCTTAGGAATGGGAAAGTTCGTCACTTTGATGGAAAACTGTGAAAGTTTGTCATTTCATCAAATATCTGAGAAAGCTCGTCACCTCGGCTAAATTTTGAGAAAGCTCGTCACTTCCGGGTGCGCGTGTGGGAAGCGCATTGTTTGATCACCGGAATTACGGAACGACACGAACAGAACATTCCTCTCTTCTACCACCACCACCATCAACCCCCGCGACGTTCCCGACGCGCTCCCGACCCAGTGAGTGACTGTTTGTAGGGAAAACAGCACCTAGGGCACGGTCGTTAAACCAGAACTCATCGCAGGCAGGCAGTGTAAGCCTGTTGTCCCCGGCGGTGGTATGTACCTAATTTGTTTTATTTTATTTCTATCCATGCACTAACCTAGAGCTTTCCGTGCTCAGCAGAGGCATCCACACCAGCGCTCAACACCCATTCACTTCAAATGTGAGCATATTCGAGCTGCCAAAGGAATGTATCCCGCAGGCCACGGCATCTCCGGTGTACTTCCCCCTGCGTCACCGCCGCCCATCCCACATTCGGCTCGTAATCAACGGACTTGACCCGCAGAGCCATTTCGAAGACAGCGGAGATCCGAACAAATAGAGCGATGGTAAGTTTTTCATTTGTTTGTTTTGAACATACAGGACAATGTAAATCATTTTTAGCCCCCGACAGCAACATCATGAATTCCCGAGCTACTGCGCCATTTAACAAGATGTGCTCCGTCCACTCAAAACGGTAAGCATTGATTTGACTGCTTAAAATGTTTTTGTGCATTATCTGTATTTTGGAGCAGTTCAGGATTTTTCAATCACCCTATCGTAGGCAGAGTATAATAGCCTAATAGCAGGCTTACATACAGTAGAAAATACGGCTCAAAAATCTTGATATTCTGTAGTTAATGACTATTGGGCTGTTCTCTACCCCGTTCCACATGAATTGCAGTGTTTTAGCCTCTTTTCCCACCCAACCTCGATATATTCGGCAGGGGTTTACAATGAACATCGGCCTGTTTTGCCCTCGGTCCCAGCCGAGTCCCCCGAGCCACCAACCATCTTCGACAGCTCTGGAACTCATGCAGCAAATTCCTAAAAATGTGTCGTGTTCCAAGCAAAGCTCAAGACATGTGGAGATTTTATGTATTAGCCTGGGGGAATGTATCATGCACTGTAACAAATGTCTCTGCAATCAAATAAATATATCTCCCGGGGTTTGTCGATCTGAACAATACACCTGCAACTGACGACGCACTCTTCACGTGGTTGGACACGGTCACATGTTCACTGTCGGCAGCCCAAGTAACGAGTTTTCACGGTATCCAGAGGAAGTGACAAAGTTTCACTAAATCCGGCTGAAGTCACGAACTTTCACGGAAAGCGATCAAACTCACGAACTTTCACAACGCTAAGCGAAGTTAAGCGAAGCTAAGCGAAGTAACGAAGTGACGAAGATGGCGCGGACTCTATCCTCGGCTCTGCCAACTCGCTTCCGCATTCGGCTTCCGCTCCGGTTTCCACGACTGTCAGTGTTCCCCGAGCACCGCCACCTGATCGGGCTCTCAAGGCTCGGGAGCCACGTATGTTCTCTGGTGCGACTACCGACGTCGAACCCTTCATCGACGAGGTCGAAACCAACATCCGGCTTCAACGCATGACTGACGACCTCGACAAAACGGGCTACTTCTCAACGTACCTCAAGGACGGCAACCCCAAGTCATGGTACTATACCATCAAAGTTCACGATACGTACCTCCTTTCCAATTTCCCCGCTTTCCTCGCTGCGTTCCGTTCACAGTTTGGTGATCCGAATTATTCGCGGACAGCGCTTCGCAAGATTAAAGCGCTGAAGCAAACGGGCACGTGCGCGTCTTACGCGGCGAGGTTTCGTGAGCTCCTGCCGCACGTTGACTTCTCTGAACAGACGAAGCTCGATCAATTCAAGGAAGGCCTTAAAACTTCCGTCCGGGACCTCGTCCGTGGTGTTCGGCCTAAACCGCCAACATTCGACGATTATGTCAAACTCGCTATCGAGTTTGATAATGACCTTCACGAAGACGAGCTCACTGCTCGTGAACGTGTTCACGGCTCGCGCTCAACCGCGAGTTCGTCCCGTCCCGTAGTTCGCCAGGCGGCGTCTACTCCCCCGGTGTCTTCTGCGACGTCTGCCGCAGCATCTTCCGATGTCGTTCCGATGGAAGTCGATGCTGTCAAGATTCGTGGTCCCCTGACCCAGGACGAGAAAGACCGCCGCCGCCAGCTCAACCTCTGCTTGTACTGCGGAGGTGTTGGTCACAATGCTAGCGCTTGCCCCAACAAGTCCAGCAAGGCGAAAAAGCGCGATGCCGTGCGATCAGCTGCTCCTGCCTCGGCGGGAAAAGCCTGACCGAGAGTCCATCGACTCCTGCCCTAGGGCTCTCGGTTTCTGACGACAGGGCACGTCCAGTTCTCGCCGCGAAGCCCGCGTTCGTTCGTGCGACGAACGGGCGTTTCATACCCCAAAATTACGTTCCTCCTCGCTTTATTTTCGCTTCTTACTCTCATTTTAATTCCCCAGATCATTTCTTTATTAGTGTCCTCCTCTCCTTTCCGGGACACGCCCCTGTTCGCACTTTCGCATTAGTGGACTGTGGTGCGTCCGCTTCCTGTATCTCTGACCGGTTCGCCCAAAGGCATTCGCTCCCACGTGTGTCCAAGGACGTTCCAGTCCCAATCACAGCTGTTGACGATCGCCCGATCGCCGGCGGCCTGGTCACCCATGACATTGTTGCTCGCCTCTCTGTGGATACCCACTCGGAGGTGATTCGCCTCGGCGTTGTTTCTGTCGGGTATCCGGTTATCCTCGGGTTGGACTGGCTACGCCTGCACAACCCGGCAATTGACTGGTCCGGCATGGATCTTAGTCTCTCCTGTTGCAACCTTGTTCGCTCGGAGCCTGTGCGTGTGGGTGCCCAAGGCTTCGGTCTGGCGCGTCTCTCCTCAGGTTCCTCTCCCCTCAACTCCATATCTGCAACCTCTGTCGGCCTAGGCCTCGGTCTTAACGGCGAGTTATTTCCTCCTATTCTTCGCTCCATTTCCTCCTCGAACTCCGCTCCTCCTGTATCCCCTTCCCCGCATGTACCTAAAATAGATACAACTTCTCCTTCCCTCGATGATGAGCGTTTGGCCAACGACTCGTCCCTGCGCTCGTCCGCGGACAGCGCGCCAACTCCTCTGATGTGCACATCCCCTCCTGCTTCCTTCCTCTCGGCGCTGACAGGACTTAACGGCTTCGGTCGTGCTGTCCTCGATCGCACTCACTACATCTCCCTCACACTTCTTGCATTCAAAAAATATGAAATAGAGTGTATTTGCACCATGCATTTTCTTTTCGCCATCACTCGTCGTTTTTAACTGACCCAAATGATTGATGTGATTTCGATGAGGCCCAGGCAGACCAGGCCATGTATTTACTTCAGCAGATCCAGGGCAATATTGAAAATTTGCTGGGGGACTTGGAAAGACATCAGACTTTTGACAAATTTGTTTTGGGGGTTTTTAGGGTTGTCGAACCCCAAAAAACCTCAAAACACAGCTGGTCAGATTCTGATGATTCCGATTCCGATTCATCGTCATCAAGCTCGTGGAGCTCCTCATCGTCCTCATCGGATAGCGATGATGACCCGACCCCTGCAGAGGCATATGTGGCTTCTATGGCTGAATTGTACATGGAGCGGTATCTTGCGGAGCGCAGGGATATTCCCAAGACGGCTACGTTGCTATACCTGCTTCTCAATGATTACAAGCTCAACTTTCCGGACATTTTTCGCTCCTACCTCCGGATCGATCCGGATACCTTTGACCACCTCGTTGAATCCATTAAAGACGACGAGGTATTCCACAACGACTCCAACTATGCACAGATGCCTGTCGAGGAGCAGATTGCCATCACCCTCTATCGTTTTGGCCATCACGGGAATGCTGCGAGCACCTTAAAGGTGGTGTTGCAGTTCAGAGTGGGTTATGGGACGGTTAGCCTCGTCACAACTCGGGTCATGAAGGCAACATGCTCTGAGCGTTTTCGGTCTGCCTCAGTGCAGTGGGCAAGTGGAGAGGCAAAGGAGGCCGCAAAGGAGTGGGTTGGCAGTGTCTCTTGCCCAGGATGGCGGAATGGCTGGTTGATGGTTGACGGAACGTTGGTGCCTTTGTTTCGACGGCCTGGTCATTTTGGAAATGTATATTTTGACCGTAAGTCGAACTACTCACTCAACGTGCAGGTATGTGTATTTATGGCTCCCCAAAGTATTTCCATCTCACTTACTATTGATTTTAGTTGATCTCGACACCTGACCTCCAATTGCTCGATTATGGGATCGGGCTTCCTGGAAGTCAGCATGACTCTTCTGCATGGCTAGAAACCCGAGTTCCACAGCGGCGGGATGTCCTCCTTGACCCTGATGAATGGGTCTGGGCAGATTCAGCATATCCGTTGGAGACCTGGTGCCAATCTCCATACATCAAGTGTGTCGCTGTCCTCACAGATCTATTATTCGCACCAGCTGATGACGCTTTCATAGACAAGAGAAGCTCAGTGAAGCTAACACAAAATACAACTATCACGTATCAGCCGTTCGAATTCGTTGCAAAGTCAAGGAGGACCAAATATAACCTTGAATCAATGTTTGGTTCGAAATGAACATCCCATCGGTCCTGCGCTGTGCATTGGAGGATTCTTGTGAGTCTTGGGCATGATCGATGGTGAGCGGCTCAGCGCACAGCGAAATGATGGCGCGGCACCGCCACCGGCAAGCTGGCCCGCCATCAAAAGCGCGAAATCGAAGTCGGAAAAACAGATTTTTCATTTTTTGAACTTCTGCTGCGCTAGATATGTAGAGGGGCCTTATATACTGCCATTCCACCGATATTAGCCCTACGGGATGAAAACTCAACTCTTAGTAAGGATTTCCATTTTGGGATGTTGACTTGTCACGAAGTCATAGCCGCCACCATACGTGTGAGCCTGTGAAGTAACTTGAGAGGACAGTTGCACAACAGAAGAAATTTCTTGCCGCCAAATCAATGCCACCGTACTTGAAGATTCCTTTCTTCCCCGTGAGCCAGGCAACATGCTTGATGATCTCGGTGGGTGTGTAGTCCCCAGGAATACCGTAAAGCGCCACAGCCCCCTTGCAGTGAGTCTTGATCTCACCGCGAACCTGAAGGGCACCCCCCCCAAGCCTAGATTGCAGTAAATCAGAGTCGTAAAGCGAAATTAAAATAAATGTTGCGCACGTAAGTGAGCAACTGGGCGCGACGCTCCTCGGATTTCTCTGCAAGGGTGAGACTCTCTCCCGCCTCCTCGTCTTCGCGCTCCTCTCGCTGCCATTCACGATATCCACCTGTGCAGATGTTTTGCCGTCCAAGCTTGGGCTCTCAGACACACTTTGATTCTGGTGGACGCTATCCCCCTAAAAGCTGGCAGCATACGACACGTCACCGCACCTGGGTGCAGCGATTGCACGCCTTAAATCGTCAGCCGCCCCCTGCCCGAGGCTTTGAGCAAGGTCTCACTGTCCCGCACTCTGGGGCAACACTCCCGATGCTGATTATATGCAAGGGTTGTTTTTCTTGCCTCCACTGTTCCCTGTCGACCCACAGAGTAGGTGCAACGATGAGCATTTCATCAATTCGGTAATGATGGAGTGAATTTACTCAGTAGGAAAGGATGGAAAACATTTTGTCTAGCATTGCCGTGTCAGTGCATGTATTATTACATTTAACATGTACTAGGTGGCTCCGCACTGCCGGCCCACAGGCAGGGCAGTGGGAGAGGTGGTATCAGAAGGCTGTCAGAAGGTAAGAGAGTGGGGACGCACCAGTGTCTGGCGACGAATACGGGACGGGCCGGATGAGACAGCGAAGGCACAAGAAGTGTGGTGGTTGAAAGCAAGCGAGGTGGAGTCACGGAGTCACATCGCCGTGATTTATAAACTGTTGCGGCCTATGACATCACTCACAGCTTCCGTTCGCAGCCCTACACCGTCTTACACCGTCCACGTCTCCAATGCAAGACGCCTCGACCTCGCCGAGTTGCCGATGCATCGCACTCACAGTTCTCCGCTGACTTTCTGACGGATCAACTGCGCTCTCGAGTCTCAAGCGGCAACCGCCGGACCTGCTCTCGCCGTCTGCTCCCGCCCGCCGTTCTCATGCTCTCCCGCGCCACACTCCTCCAAGGAGCTTCAAAGGACTGGGACCCCGATGCGCGTGCACCTTTCAAGCTCAAGCTCCTCAAGTGCCTCAACCACCACCTAAGGGCAGACGTTGTTAGCTGAGTCCCCAGTTTCTCACTGTTGACTCAGGTTAGTTGTCTTGTCTCTCTCTTCAATCCGAGTTTCTCACTGTTGACTCAGACCACTGTGCTTGCCTGATTCTAACAAGAGAGGGGAGACATGTATGTAGCCTTTATACAAGAGCTTTCCGGCAGGCTAAGGATATCTTGGGATGCCTCCCCGAGAACGGTATAGCTACTGAATGTTGATTTTAATCTGGATTAATTGAGCTGCCATTGAGCTTGTGAAGAGATAGTATTGGCAAGTATATCTAAATCATCAGGAAAACACTACTTTCCTAATTTCCCAGAAATTTCCCCCTAATTTGGTTCCCCGTAAGAAATGAGGCAGAAGACGGGGAAATTCAGGGTAACGGTGCTAATTTCCCCCAGATCTGGGAAATTGCCGGGACACTTTGCACGCTAAGCAATTTACTCACACATGGAATGTTCAAAATGACGACCTCAACTCGGTCGTCTCTGCTATGTATGAGAGTCTGGACCCGACGGCATTGTTGAAGCTTCTGCCGAAGCATGGCAAAAGTGATGTGTTTCCTTATTTTAAATTGGACAGTAAGTACTTGATCTTTGGGGCGCTCAGAATGGCATTGATCTTGTCAAAGATACTCCAGCATTTATACTAGAAAATGCGACCCAAACACTTGTACATTAACCACCTTACACTCACGGTACATAGTTCTTAGTTCTTAACTACTATACATAGTCAAATCTTATATCGCATCGATATCGAGGCACGACAACTTTAGTAGCATAGGCGTTCACGAACGCCTATTGATGGCGCCGAATGCCTATTTTGCTGTATCAACGACTATCGGTCGAATCCAACACCTATTCCATGGCAGCGAACACCTATTTTGAATATTTACCGTTCAAATCTAACTCCGCGTTGGCAAATGGTGCGCACCACGCTGTTACGGCCGGGTTTGATCCAGAAGACCTCTCAACTTTCAAGGGGCTTGATTGGTGAGGGAGAGGAACCGGATAATATTGATGAAAGTTCACAGATTTAATGGTTAATCGTACTAACAAATGTAAATGTACAGCAGATGTCTGTCCTGTCCTCCCAAGACATACGTACACGGGGTAGCCCGAGGTTCAGCGGGTACATTGAGGCCGTCTCCCGCCCGCTGCGACATTTCTGGGCGCATTTCGGCGTGTGACTGGGTTGTTTTGTAGTACTTGCGGCGCTGCATCAATGCTGAGGCCATTTTGGATGCGGAAGTCGGTGCAGTTGGCCAAGAACCCCATCAGAGTTAGGCTCGAATCCATCCTGTCTATGAAGGCGAACCTGTCGATAGACAGAACAGAATTCATAGACAGACCAAGTTACTGGTCTACATCAGAGTCTGCAACGAAGTGGGGGACGCACGGATTTGTACAAGTTGGAATCCTGGCAGATATGAATGGCCGCCCAGACGACACAGGGCGAAACGGGGGAGACGACATAAGCAAAAGCAGTGGTGCATGAAGATAATGAAGCGTACGGAGTGCTCGCCAACGGCGGGCCCGAATCATATCAGCAGCGTGAACCTCCATGCCCTATCCGTGTGGCCGTAGGCTTTGGCAATTGGCCGGCGGCACTGTTGTGGCAGCAGCGATGGCGATGGCGATTTTGGCAAGTGTCGCGTCACGTCCGGGTTGATAAGGCAATTATTAAACGGTATTAAATACATGTTTTATACGTTAAATACGGGAATTTTTCGGGCCGGCAGCGCCGGTATTAAACGTTGTAAACAAGCCCTACATTCAAGACCAGGAGGCTCCCAGAACCTCTCCCCGTATTAAATGTATAATACAATGCAGACCCGGCACTAAAGAATATGTTGTGTACGGGAGGTCCTGCGAAAAGGGATGAACGACCGGTTTGATCCCGGCGTCCTTGCAGGCCTTAGTGTATATGGTACCGCCCTCGTCGAGCTTGTCTAGAGCGTCCGGAATTTTTGCCAGATATCGGAGAGGGCAAGTCGAGTCCCCATCACCGAGATTTTCATGTGCGACTCCCCCGGAAGGGCTTCTTTACGCAGGTGGCGAGCAGTTGCTCGGGGTAATCACCAATATAACAAGCTACAATTGGATGTCCACGTCGCAGAATCCCATCCCCACTGGTTATGGGAATCCCGGCAACTCAACTGGCAGCTTCGCGCAGAGGAGCGGTGATGAAGGATAAACAGGTGTGAAATAAGTTGGCCAGGGTACGACGGCGAGCAGCTTTGTATTTTATATGACCTAGTCGTGAAGTCGGGATAGGCATGACACGAAGGCTTGCGACGGATTTCCTTCGGAATGTTCCCAATCGTCATATAGACAGGATATGCAGTGCGCACGGGCTTCCGCACGATCAAACTCGCGCAACTGCCTTACTCCCAAGAAGATATCGACCAGCGCGGCATCACGCCGGGAGACCAGTGGCCCTTCGAGATCTATGGGCTTCTCCCATTGAAATTGAGCGCTCGCTGTCGGGCCACTTGCTTACTCTCAGAAACTGAGCGCCGGCATTGTGCGCGCTGCGCTCGCTTTCAGCCGTGGAAGAGGCTTCTTCTCTCACTGCCCTGCTTCTGATTATTTCTCCAAAAATGCTTCTTTTTTCCCACTCACGTCGAGAAACCCACATTCTCACACCAGGCGGTGTGAGCCATGCTGTCTGAGTACCACTCATTACAGGCCAGCCCGCAGAGACGCGACGA
Source organism: Mycena sp. CBHHK59/15 (assembly GCA_029204085.1). NCBI lineage: Eukaryota > Fungi > Basidiomycota > Agaricomycetes > Agaricales > Mycenaceae > Mycena > Mycena sp. CBHHK59/15. Next base: position 2,402 of record JARGXW010000442.1, on the reverse strand, counting down.
GGAGAACGCGACACAGATTTGGGCACGACAGTAATCCAGAAGCGATGCACGACTGGAATCAGACCGAATATCACCTCATCTGTCTATTTGTGGACGCAGTATTTCAAATTTGTGGACACTGACTTATTTGTGGACTCTATTTGTGGACGCTGTTGGAGATGCAATCCGGCAAGGCTCTCAAATATCCCGCCCCACCGTTACTTACTCAGACTCTACAAGTCTTACTCGTGTTATTATTCAGCAACTTACTCATCCTTGGGCAGAACTCACTAGAATATTTTCAGTACAGCATAAATACTTAGAATTTTGTCGTAGTTGAACACGTTCAGTCACTCCCTCATTTTCATCATCCTTCTGCCATGTAAATATCAAAATCTCCCTCGGTAAACACTAGACTACTTCTGTATATCTTTCTTCGTCGCAAATGAGATGTATTGGGAGGTTTCATCTGGCGACCGGGGGCATTCCGCGGCATTCCGTGGCAAACCATTTTTGATAGTTGATCCTCAACCAGTGCTAGTCCGGTGTCCGGTCACCTCACTATCCACAAACTGCTAGTCAGGTGTCCGGTCACTATTCAAGCTCGCGATTACGCGCCGACTGCACCGAGGCCGCATGACAATTGAAAAGCCTCCTAGTCTTAGCCGATTGGGCCGATCGTTCCGCTCGGGCGCTCATGGACCCACAAAGGTAGGTAGGTACCCGGGGTCAAGTCAGGTCAGCTCGAGGGAAGTCGACCCTTGTCTCTTGACCAGGGGTCATGACACGGGGTCACCGCAACACTGGTCACTGCCAGCCGCGTGCGGACCACTACGAGCGCGCGGGCGCGCGGGCGCGCCGAGAGATCAGCAGTAGGCTGAGACCCGTGTCCTGCACTGGTAAGCCGCGCACGATGATTGGTGGTGCCAATTTTTAGCATTGGCAGAGCCAAATAATTGGTAGCGGCAGAGCCGCTACTCACGTGTCGAGTGGGCGCAGAGGCCTCCGAAAAAATTCACTACCCCCGGAATCCAATTTTACTTCAACATCGGGGATGGTCGAAAGTGCATTGTTGATGGGACTATTTGTTTCTCGATTTATGGGACGAATTCAACGAAATAGACTGTATAATGGATGCACGAATATTTTTGATGGAAAATAAGGATGAAGCTATACTGGGCGGCTTCACCATTTTACCAGGATCACTGAACTGCACTTTCGCCAGGGTGAATGCTTTTCTTGCGCGCCATCGTCTGTTTCCTGTGGGCTCGAGCTCTCGCTGCGGTCTTCTTTGGCTTCAGGGAGGCAGAGGGTCTGACCTGCCGCAAGAATGAGCTCAGGTATATACCATGTAGAATGAAGGAGTGAAAACCTACACCCTCGGCGTGTGGCTGCCCGTTACTATGGCAAGCGGTTTGAGCATATCGGCCGCCCATTCGGTGGGAAACCACTGGCAGTGGCGTTTCTTGGAACTGAAAAAAATAAGTGCAGATGTTTGATTAACCAGCGAAATTTAACACAGGAGATCTAGAACACGTACGTGACTTATAGTCATATCTTGGCCGGCCGCCTGTGAATGATATGGTTGCAAGGAATCATATATAAAATGGGACCAGGTAATTAGGTAGACTAACCTGCGAAGTATTTTTGTTACGCAAAAACCTGGGGTCCTGATTAGGGGCAGTCAGAGTAGAGGATTCTGGAGGGATTAAGGCAAGGATTAAGGATGGATTATGGAATTTTGGAATGCCCATAATCCTCCATAATCCAAGCATAATCACGGTATAATCCAAATCTACTCTGACCGACCCAGAACTGCAATGAAGGATTATGATCAGAGGTTTAATCCGTGATTATGTTTAGAGCCATAATCCACCCATAATCCTTGCCATAATCACAATCCCTTCCGAATCTCCTGCAAAGAGCTGTAAATGGTATTTTCCTGTTCACTTCCAAAACCAAATGAGGAATTTTCGTTTCGTTAATATTGTGAGCTGAGCTTCGATGGCACACATTCTGAGTTGAAAAACGATTCACGGGATATCTGTAGATCCATCCCATCAGGTCAAACCTTGTTCATTTGACAGTCAACTGTTGTTATTCTGAAATCTTTGAAACACCAAAGTCCAAAAAAGGAATGTCCATATACCCTTACCCATTCCTTGATCTCCACTGATTTCAGTGCACCATTTACCTGTGCCATCGTTGCCCCACATCGTGTTGCCAGTGCTGCTGCGATGGTCGCAATCTGGTTTGGTTGTGGCCACAATGGTGATTTTGGAGGTAGGAGAACACAGGAGGGATCTCGAGAATTGGTATAATTCAGCCAACGTGCACAGAACTTAGGGCGCGGCCGATTTTTTTTCCTTTTTGAGCTGTTTTTGATCATTTCAGCCAGAACAGCTGTTCTGACCTCAATTCTC